>PVHX01003873.1:0-18101 GCA_004024805.1 Geosciurus inauris | reverse complement strand
AGGCAGAGTGACTTGCCCAAGGTCACACAGCCCAGAATAGGCAGAGCTGGAGTGGGAAACTAAGCCCTGCAGCCCCAAAGCCCTAACCATGACCAGCCTTCCCACTGGGGCTTATCCAGGGAACAAGCCTGGAGAGGAGGTGGCCCGGGAGGGGTCCCTGCTGCCTGGTGTGTGGGTCTAGAGTCTGTTCACAGGCCAGACCACGGGACCTGTTATATCTCAGTTCTTATCTCACCTTGACCTTATGGACCCCATCATCATGCCCCAGGGCCTCAGAACACAAGCTGTCAGTCTGTGATCCAAGCCCTGCTGCCCCAGCCCTTGTGCTACAGAGCAGAGCTGCCACATTAAAGCAGGGAACACCCAAGGCTGCGGACATACCTGGGGTGCAACCAGTGGTTAAGGAGCCGGGAGGGCGGGCTCTCCCATCACCCAGGGTAATCATTAGCCAGGGCGGAGCTGGGGTGGAGAGCAGAGCCCAGCAGGCCCCAGGCAGCAGCAGCCCCAGGGCCAGCTCCTCCCCACCTAAAGCATCCTGGGGCCACTCTGCAGCCACTAGGGCATTACAAAGTACCTGGCCCTTCCCTCACCTCCTTCCCGCCTGGCTCCCACCACTGTTAGGAAGATCTTGTAACAGTGAAAGGTGCTGCACGCGGGCACGGACCAGGGCTTGAGGCCTTCCCAAAGCAGGGGGGAGGCAAACAAAACTGAGGCTCCTGAGCTGCCTAGGCCTAGGTACCAGGGGCAGTCTTCAAGAAAGAAAGAGAAAATCACAAAGTAATAGTTCCTGTTATTTGTAGAATGTCTACTCTGGTTACAGGTTATTTATATGATCTCTGCTCTTTACCAAAAGCCATTTCACCTGACAGATGAGGCTCAGAGAGGTTAACCCACCAGCCTAAGGTCACACAGCACTAAGTGATAGAGGTATAATAGGACTCAGCACTATGCTTCCTTCCCATGACATTGTCCCAAAGCACAATCTGCAGAATTAAATGGAGCAGAATAAACTGGGAGCTAAAGTCACTAAAGGAACCTCTAGGTTGTGTGAAGCCCTTCAGTCCCCTAGCCAGAGTCCTGGTCTTTCTAAAACTATAAGTGTCCTAGGCTCAGAAACCCTAGTGGAGAGGGATGTGTTAGAGAAGATGTCCCCCACAGTCTTTGGTGCCATTAAAAGGTGGCTTCTGGGGCTCCTAGCACCTGTCAGGGCAAGACGTGGGCCTTCTGGGAGACTGCAGGGGGAGAGGGCAGGAGGGGACTTGAGGCCAGTGGAAGGCTGCAGAGGCCCTAGGAGAGCAGCAGGGAGGAAGGTGGGACCTAAAATTCCCTCCCCAGGAGGCTGGCATCCCCCAGGGGCTCCACCCAGAGAATTCCCCTCAGCTGCTCAGGTGAAACGGAGGTGAGGCCCAGGCAGGCTGAAAGCTTTGATCTTATCACACATTCCTGCCCCAGCCAGCAGTCCCTGTCCCCCTCCCCCACCCCCACCAGCCAGGTGGGAACCGGGCCCACTGAACCCTTTCCTCCCCGTCCTCCAGTCAAATCCAGGCTGCAGGCGAATCTGCCCTCACAGCCTCACTGCGTCCAGGAGCTCATCAGAGACTCCGGGTGCCTCCGCTTCTGCTCCTACCCCGTGGGTCTTCTCCCCTGCCCCAGCAGCCCCCAGCCCTCTCTTCCCACTGGCTCATTGCCAGGGAGGGAGGGAAACAGACTGTGCGGGACCTAGAAAATCAACTGGAACTGAGCCGTCACAGGGACCCGAGAAGTCCTGGAGGTCTCGGGCCGGAAACCTGCTCTGGAGCTTTTGAGGCTCCTCCTTCCTCACACGCAGCCTTCTTCCCCTCTGCTCCACCCTGCCCCCACCTCACATCACCCCTGAGCTCCTTCAGCCCCTGGTTGTTGTGTGCATCCCACACCTAGTCTGGTACAGCACTGGCGCTCCGTGAATGTTTGATGAATGAATGAGTGAGCGAATGGTCCCATTCTGCATCTAGGGAAGACTGAGGTCAGAAGTTAATGGCTTGCCTTGGATCACCTGAGACCTTGTGGCTCCTGGTGTAGAGCCCACTGGCAATGCCTCTGTCTATTTGCTCAGTATCGGGTGCCCAAGGGACCCAGAGGGGGTCCCACGTGGGCAGATCCCTGTAGGAGACATGTGCAAGGTCAAGACAGGCTTCAAAGAGGTCTATGGGCACAGGGAATGGTCCCTCCCATCTGTTTCAGGTCTTGACACTGGTGGGCCAGGGGCATCCATAGAGGACGTGGCATGGGGATATAGCGTGGCTATGCCAGGCCCCACAGAACAGATCACTACCAGCTCCCAGGGGGCTTAAAGCTCCTTCCCTATGATGTGGCCAAAAGAGCAAGGCATGGCCCATTGTTTGAATAGGAAAATGAAGGCCCAGGAAAGAGGTCTGGTAGTTGGCTGGTGTCCAAGTAGGGGCCCAGGCCCTGACCTCTTGTCTCCTGAGCTGGCCAAGTACAGGGTGGGGGAGCTGGACAGATGTCACCTCAGCTATCTTGGGGACTTCCTCTCATTCTTTCTCGAGCTTTAACGACTCCAGCAGGAGGCGAGAACCTTCCCGCCTGCAGGGCCAACAACAATATGGACAATATAAGCTCAGGGACAAGGGAGAGATTCCTGGGCCCCTGCCCGACGACTTCCTCCTTCTTCGCCAGCAAATCCTCCAGGCTCCTTAGGCTCACTTCCTCCATGAAGTCTTTCCAGATAACTCAGCTGAACAGATTTCTGCCTTCCCTGACGATCTGCGCTGTCTGGGCTGAGTCATGCTGGGTACTAGGCTTGAGTCTGGCCTCTCCAGTGAGACCCACAGCGCAAGGGCCTGCCTCAGGCTCCTTCCAGCCCACCTTCCTCTGCAGGTGGCTCTGGGATCCCGGGCAAGTCACTGCTCTCTAATCCCAGCTGCCATGGGTTTTGATAATGCAAATAAAATACTCTGACTCTAATCAGCACACAGTAGGTCCTCAGGCAACACCATGGACAGATGGAGAGATGGACGCATTCTTCCACCTCTCACCGCATGGACTGTTCAAGTGACAGTTGGGACTCATACATGCATCCTACAGACTCCCAGCTGGCCGTGTGCCTCCGAGCCTTGTATGTCACCCAAGGACCCAGTGCTGAATGGGGCCCAGGCCGGCTCAGAGCAGGCTCTGCTCAGCAGAAACTCTCTGAGCTCCCGATAGGACAAAACCTAAGGCCCTCGGGGAGCTTGGGACCTCACCCAGACGGACCAGGTTCCTGGAGGTCTCGGTCCCCAGGAGAGCTAAATCCATCTCACTGAGTCCAGACGGAAGCCAAGGGGCAAAAGGCACCCCAGTCTGAGAAACAGGAGCTAGCAAAGCCTGGGTGGCAGAGAGGGGGTTTTGCTGTGACCCTTGACCAAGGGCAGCCCAAGTTCACCTCTCACGGGCAGGCTGTCCTGCTAGATGCCCTCTCTCTAGAAGCAATGGCCAGACCCCTGGAAGAAAGAGCAACTCTGGAGCTGAACAGCCTCGGCTCCCCTCCTGGGAGTGCCACAGCCTAGATGAATGACAGGCCAGCCACTGTCCCTCTTGGTGCCTCAGTTTCCCTCTCTGCAAAATGGGGTGATAACATCAACCTCAAAAACCACTGAGGAGACTGTGGGATGATGCACAGAAGGGAAGGGCCCCGTGCCAGGCGGGGCCACAGGGGGAAGTTGCAATGAAGAGAAGGCTCGAGGGCTCACTCGACGCTGACCACTGACCCAGGTGACCGAGGTCACCAGGGAGGAGACCCTGCATGTCCCAGGGCAGAGAAGGGACTGGCCTGTCCTCAGGAAACCCCCAGGTCCCTGTTTCTCTGGCTCGAGGGTCACAGGAAGGCAAAAGGCAGGACAGGGAGAAGAGCTGCTTTAGTGAAAGGCCACCGGGCAGATGTGTGCCGCCAGAATCTCCATGCATCCAGCCCCGCCAGCCATCCAAGCAGAGGCCTGATCCCAGTTCCCAACTATGTGAAAACCCGAGACACCGAACAGGAGGGCGTGAGTCAGCTGGGCGAGGAGCGCCTGGGCCCCGAGGTGGGCTGGGAAGGGGCCAGAGGCAGCTGGGAATTCCCAGCCCCACCCCAGGAGAAGCATCTGTGGGGTCACCCCAGGCCACCCTGAAGTCCTCCCCCTGCCCAGCCTGGGCTGCCTCCCTTTCCCACCGACTGGGACTTCAGGGACTTCAGGAAGAGACACCGTCGCCAAGCGTTAAAAACACAGGCACCTGGACGCGACCCACTGTGAGGGCAGGAGGCACCTCTACCCAACAGCCTGAGCCCAGAGCACAGCGGGGCACAAGGCGTCCTGGCCTCCATGTGTCCCTCCTTCTCCTCAGTCCTGCTGCTTCTCTGAGAGCCGCCCAGCCCACCAACCCTGGCAGAGCAGGGCCAGCCTCCACTTGCCCAGAGATCCCTGGGCAAGGTCCCGCTGGCTCCAGCCCCAGCCTGAGATGGGGTCCTAGGACGCCCCCTCCGCTGCCCCCTTCAAGTTGCAAGAACATCCTCTCTGCACCCAGGGGAGCACTTGGCCACACCTCCTGCCGCTCAGAGCCCACCAACTGTACACATCTGGGAAGGGGACAGTGCGCCTGCAGGCTCCAGCCTTTCCCAGGCCACACCCTGGGGGTGCCCCCCTCCTTTCCCCCTCCAGGAAGAAGCCATCAGGGTGGAGGGGTGGACTCTGTCCTGCAGCTGTGGCCTCAGTGGGGGAGGGAGGCAGTGACGGACCAGAGGCAGTTGCATCCGGGACTCTGAGCCTATGAAAGCCAGGCAGTAGGAAGGGACAATCCCTTTACATGGCCATTCATTCAACAAGCCCGGGGCAGGGCTTGGGTCCATAGAGAAGGAAGGTGTGCCCTGCGGGCTCTGGAAACCCTAAATCAAATACCAGGCTGGCCCTGCCCTCAGCAGGAACAAGACTAACACAGCCGCGGCCAGCAACGGTGCACCTACCACATTCCAGGCATATCCACCTGGTCATCTGGCAGCCACCAAGAAATAGGTACAGTGACACCTATTTCACAACTGATCCGAGGCTCAGAAAGGTAAAGCAACTTGCTCAAAGTCACACAGCCAGCCAGGGCGGAGCCAAGGTTTGAAGGCGGGCCCTCTGAACCCGCCCCTTTCCCTCCACTGCCATGCTCAAGGGAAGTGCCTCCGAGTCCAGCAAGGACACTGAGAGTGAAAAATGGCAGAGTGGGTAACCCAGCTCGCCTGCAGCCCCTGGGCCCCAGCAGAGAGCACGGCTGGGAAAATAGCTCCTGAGCCCAGGGCCAGAGGAACCCCTTCCCCACCTTCAACCAGGAGCTGCTGAATTCCTTGAGGCCGCTGGCTTCCTCCCTGAACAATCGGTCACCTGCTTAGCCCTGGGCCAATGACAATGCAGAGGATCACCCTGACCTGGGCCAATGACAATGCAGAGGACCGCCCTGACCTCATGGGGTTTCCTGTTAAATGCACAAATATAAGGGGCTTAGGCTGCTGGCGGCAGGCACCCCTTCCTCTCCTACCCCTGGGGCCATGCAGAGGCCCGGCTGGAGATGGCCAGGGGCTGGGGGTGGGCATGAGGGTCAGCCCCGTCCCCCACCGTCCCTCACCACCTGCCCTCCTCCCTGCTGCCCCAAGCCTGCTCCCAGAGCTGTCCCGTCTGTCTGTGGCAGATCCTGTCAGCCCTGCCTTCAAAATACACTCAGGGCTTGACACTTCCCCCATCTCCATCTTTGGCCTGGCTTAAGGCCTCCTTGCCTTTCTCGTCTCACTGGGAAGCGAGTCCCAGGTTCCTCCCCAGGCACGGCTGTGCCAATCTCCCCTCCAACCCTCTGCTGACATCCTATGCTCCTTCTCTCGCGTACAGTCCATGCCGAACAGGCCTCCCTGGTTTTCCACAAAGATGCCAAGGGCTGTCCCACCCCAGGGCCTTTGCACTGGCTGTTCACCTGCCCGGAATGCCCTTTGCTAGATACCTTCAGGCTCTCACGCTCATTTCCTTCAGATCTCTATCAGGGCTTTTCCTGGCCCTCCCCCCATCACCTCCTGCCCCTCCTCTTCCCTGCTTCATTTTTCCTCCCAAGCACCTACGGCCACCTGGCAGAGGTCCTGTCTGTCCTCTCGTTCTAGCTGTAATGCAAGTTACACAAGAGAAGGGAATCTGACTCTTTGGTGTCCTGCTCTAAACCCAACATCTAGAACAGAGTCAGATGCATAGAAGATTCTCCACCAATGCGTATTACGTCTAACGCACACCTCCAGGGGACTCTGGTTTACAGAATATTTAATCACGTATGTCATTGATTCATTCAACACACCCTGCAAGTGGGATGCCAGACACCTCCCCAAAACCAGAGCAACAGGGTACCCTCCTCCGCACCCCAGGGAAATGCTCTGCTAGGAAACTGAGGGACGGTCCTGAGGACATCTCAGAATGCCACAGATACCCCAGAGATGCCGTGAGGTCCCTGCAGCCCTGGCACAGAGGAGCAGCGTGGACGGGAGGGGAGTGTAATTCTAGTGGTGGCTGAGACTTGAAGGCCCCACACTCCCAGGCCTCAAAGAGCCACCCTGTTCTCAGGGCTTTCATGATGGTGCCCCCCGCACAGCCACCTCTGGCAGCCACGAGCCACTCCCCTCTCAAGGCGGCTATTGACATGGCCCCGACGCCACCAGGCTGGGCAGCGGGGCTGGCGGTTCCCCACGAAATGAGTTCCACACATACTTCTGGGTTTCCGTCAGCCTGCTCTGGGCACTAGGGCAGTCGGCCCCAGCCAGGCCCCGGGAGCAGGAGGGGTGGCAGGGCCAGAGGCCGAGGCCTGGGCTGGGGCAACATTCCAGTAGGGCCAGGACCCTCTGCCCAGCCTCCGCCTTCCTGGCAGACGCAGGAGCATCAAGGGAGAAGGCCGGTGGGTTCGCTGGCCCCTTGGGAAGCTGCCGGGGAACCCTTGCTCCTCTTCCAGCAGAACCTCAGGGTGGGGCCTGAGTTGGGGAAGGGCAACAGGTCAGGGCTGGAAGGCTCCCTTATGCCCCAGATTCATCACCCCAGATCTCTCCACATACTGGGCAGCCCTCCTGCCCTCCCTCCTGAGACTCACCCCAAAGCCAGGCAGTTCTGAGGCCTCTGAGGATCCACCCAAAACCTCCAGCACCCAGGAAACAGCCTGGGGAACCAGGGAGGGCTCTGTGCAGAGTGCCCTGAGGTGGGTCTCCTCCGGCTAGCAGCAGGCAGGGCCAAGCCCCCCACATCCCACACTGACCTGGCCCACTGAGGCCTGTAAGCCCTGAGACTAATTCAACTTTCCTTACAGTCTCTGGTGGTAAAATTAACCAAAATCCTACAAATAACCACCTCAGAGTCTAGCTCCTAGGCTCCTGTCAGTACCGGCATCCCTAGGAGGCCCCATGGACGAGGCACAACCCTCCTAAGCCACTGTTCCCACTATTCCTTTTCTGAACTAGTCTTTGTGCTACCTGGGGACAGAAGAGGTCTTGGTCATACCAACATCAGTGACAAGTTCCATCACCATCTCCTCACTGTGGCTACCGGCAGATGGGACAGCAGGTAGGGTCCAAAGAACTTTCTCTGCCTTCCAAACTTAGCTCCTGCCAAGTAGTGGCACACACATATAATTCCAGCTCCTCGGGGATGCTGAGGCAGGAGAACTACAAGTTCAAGGCCAGGCTTGGCAACTTAGCAAGACCCTGTCTCAAAATACCAAGGGCTGAAGCTGGAGCTCAGTGGTAGAGCACCCCTGGGCTGAATTCCCAATACTGCAAAAAGGAAAAAAAATACCTCCTTGGGTGTGTGGTACACAAGTCTCTCTAACCCCTCCGAGCCTCCATTTCCTCTGCTGAGAGACTGGGGTCCACACTAGGAGCTCTGGTTTCAGACACTGGACAAGTATATTTACTGAGCACTGACTGACTACCTGTCAGGTGCTACAGATGCCACGGTGAATGAAAATGGGTAAGGTCCCACTCTGACTAAAGAAGGCAGAGCAGACAGATACAGAAGTGAACAAATGCGTGTCAAAGAAGAAAATAAACAGTAGGGTTGGGGACATAACTCAGTGGTAGAGAACCCAATTGCCATGTGGGTTTGCTCCCCAGTATCAAGAAAGAAAAAGAAATCAGAATGATGAACAGTGTGGCTGGGACTTGAAGGAAGCCGGGAGGTCATGAGGATTCTGGGACAACTGCTCCAGGCACAGGAACAGCAGAAGCAAAGGCACTGGTGGCAGTGTGCTTCACACGTTCAGGAGACAAAGACTGGTGTAGCTGGCCAGGGATAGAGGGGAATGGGGCAGCGGAGAAGACAAGACAGAGTAGGGAGGCCAGATCTCCCTCCCAAGCCTCGTGGGCTGGATGAAGTCAGGGACTTGGATCTGATCCTCAGCAACAAGAGAAGGTGGGAAGCAGGGAGAGACAGAGGGAACGTGAGGATTCTGACAAACTCAGCGACCAACAGTGAGTGGGCCCTGTATCAGTGAGAAGCACCCATAGCTCTTGTCGTCATCTGGCCTGGGGCCTCACGACCTCCCTCCCCATCACTGTGCTCACAAGTCTTCCAAGCCTGAACCCAGTCACCTTCTGCCACCTTCCTTCACCATCTCCAGGCAGGGCCCCAGGCCCGCGGATCCCGACTTGCCTGCGCTGGGCTGAGCACAGGCCCGGGCCAAGCCAGGCGGGGCCAGGACTCCTCAGACACAGGGCGCTCAGCCTGCGAGCTAAGGGTGGGGGGCATCTCTGCGGATGGACCTGCAGCTCTCCCTCCAGCCCCCTAGGCACTTTCCTGTCCTGCCCTTGTGCAAGTCTGGGGTAAGGGGTCAGTGTGGGGGGACAGGCCAGCCAGCTCTGTGGAGGGGAAGGCTGAGGTCCTGCCAGGAAGGGGAGGCTCCCCCACCCCCACCCCATTCTAGCCACCAGCCTCCCCTGTGAGGAAATCCAGCAGAGGCAGGAAGCAGGTATCTCAGTTAGCTTCCCTCTTCAGCCCTTGAAAACACCCTGCTCACCACCACGGGCCCCCTCAAGTCTCCTGTCTCCTGCCGGGCTGCCCCCAAGAAAGAAGAAAAGGCTCAGAAGGACAGGGCAGGCCCTGAGCCGCCCAGGCCCACCCCCTACCCCCCAGCACCCTCTCCACTCCTCAGAACTGAAATTACTCCCACACTTAATCACAGACCACTGTTCCCGCGGTCCTGTCTCCTGCCCCAGTGAGGCTGGAGCTCCCTGCAGCCCACTTACCCTGCTGTGTCCTACCCTCCCCCGGTTCCTGCCTTGTGACTGCAAACCCAAGGGCAGAAGAGATCAAGGGCAGCAGGTAAGAAGGAGCCCAAAGCTTGCTGGGGTACCTGGCAAGGACCCTGCTCTCCTTTAAGACTCACAGCAAAGTACTCACTCCCATTTTACAGATGTGAACACAAAGGGTCAGAGAGAGGACCTCGCTGCAGATCGAAGCTGGGCCTAGAAGACTCCTGAGGCCAAGCTCCTTCCAGCCCCCACCATGAGCCTAGATGGGACAATGAAGATCTCCACGTGGCTGCTGTGCAGGCCCTACAACATAATTGCACAGGTCCCAATTATGGCCCACTGCCTCCAAGTTCCAGGAAGGCACAGAGAGGGCCCCATCCTGGCTCACTGGCCACCCCAGGTCCCTACCACGTGCCAGTGCATTGGGACACAGTAGGTGCTTGGCAAATATCTGCCCTGTGAATGAACCCCTGTACTCCCAGTGACTGTCATGGCACGTTGCTCAGTGAAGATCTGTTGAATGAACAAGTGAATGAGATGATGGGCCGGAGGCCGGGAGTTTCTGTGGAATTCCTGAGGTGCACGGCAAACAGCTCCACCCACCATTCCTGCCATTGTACAGCCCATGCATGGAGGAGCCCCTCGCAGGGGCAGAGCTGGGGGAAGGTCGGGAGGGAAAGGCCATTGGCTGGGAAGACACTCCAGATCTAGATTGGTGCCCTGGGAAGGTAAAGGCAGTGCTGGGAGCCGTAAGTTCAGGCCAACGAGGAGCACCTACGGGGCGCCACTGGATGTGCTTAGGCGGCAGGCCAAGACAGAAGACGGAGGCCGCACAGGTGGGGAAAGCAGGAGGACAGGTGGGTGGGCAGCAGCGGTGAGGGGTCAGGTCTGGGAAGGGAGTTAACAAGTGACTCAGGAGGGCAGAGGTGAGGAGCCAGCAAGGCAAGGACAGGGAATCAATCAGTCACCGGGCAAACACTGGCCCAGTTGGAAAATTCACTCTCCTGGCTCTGAGAACAGGATACAGGGATAGGGACTGTCTAGGAGCACCTCAGACAGGGTGGGGGTGGCTCTGTGGCTCACCACAGAAAGCCCAGATGCGCCCCCCACCCACATCTGCCACCAGCTCCCTGCCACCGACCCCGCCCAGCCCTCCTTGACTTCACTCAGGTCCTCAGGGCCTCTCCTGGCCAAGTGCCTTCTAGGCCTCAGGATTCCTGACTGGACCTGAGGATTCTCTTTTCCTCCATATGGGCCCATCTAAGCTCAGAGCAGGGGACTGGGCTGTCAGGGCAGGCGGCCCCTGTACCTGGGATACCAGGGAAGGTGCAAGCTGAGGAAACTCAGACGGATGGGGGCCCATCCCTAACAGGCCCTGCACCACGCACACCAGCACACATTCCATGCCCTGCGGACAACCGCCCTGCGGTTACACATTTTGAGGCCAGGCACTCTGCTTCCTTTACCCTGGCAGGGCTGGCCTCAGAGAGGTTAACAGCTCACTTGAGGTCACACAGTTACTCAGTGAAGGGCAGGGATTGATCCCGCTCCTCTTGGAGTCAGCCTTATGACTCCAGGGTCCTGAGTGTTCCACAGGGCCTTAGATTTGTTCCAGAAGTTCTTTACTTGTGTCTGCCTGGTTACAAGCTACCCATGGGGACAGGCAGCGTGGTAAAGTTTCAGCGAGTACTGACAGGGTCCTCATCACCAAGTGTCCCTCTGCCAAGTTGGCGCAAAAAGGGGCACCCTCATCTTGCCAAGTTCCCACCCTGCTGGAAGTTTCTTCTCCTGGTCCCCAGGAATGGCAGGCCGGGCCATGCCCAGCACGACTCCGAACCTCGGCAACGTGGCCGCGAAACCCAGGACTTCCACGCGGGCCGACCATGCCCCCGGCCCCACGCAGGGTCCCCAGCCGTCCCCTGGGGCGACCCCACGCCGCGCGGTGGCGCCGATCTGTGCTGGCCCGGGGTCCTCGGCGGGCGCCGCGGTCCCGAGCCAGAGTCCCGGCCGCGCAGCCTCGAGCGCCCCGCCAAGTTGGCGGACGCCCCGGGCCCCCGCCCCGCACACTCACCGCGAGCAGCCGCCCGTGCAGCAGCAGCGCCAGCAGCAGCGCGCCCGCCGCCCGCCGCCCCATGGCCCGGCCTCGCTCGCTGGCTCGCTCGGCGCCGCCCGCAGCCGCCGCTCGCTGTCCGGCGAGTCCTCGGGACAGCGCGCCCGCTGCCACCGCCCCGCCCCTCCCGCCGCCGCCCCGCCCCCGGCCGGCCGCCCCGCCCCCGCGCGCCAGGCCCCGCCCCGCCCCCGGCCGGCCGCCCCGCCCCCGCGCGCCAGGCCCCGCCCCGCCCCGCCGCCAGGCCCCGCCCCCGGCCCGCCCCTGGCCGCGGGCTGGGCTAGTCCGAGCGGGCCGCGCAGCCGGTTGGGCCTTTGTCTGGGCCCCCGGCCGCTCGCAGCCCCGCCGGCTCCCGGCCAAACGCGGCCTGGAGTCTGGGATGGGACCTCGCCGGGGCCTCCGCCGGCCGCCCCGCTCCCGAGGCCGCTCCCCGCGGCCAGGGCGCACCCCGCGCGGGCGGCGCTCTAGGACCCCCGGGATCTCTTCCCACGCTCACACGCACGCCGCCTTCACACCCGCGCTGCACGCTCACGCCCTCTGACTCACGGACACTTTCTCGCTCAGCATTCGTGCAGTAACACGCGCACCGCTCCCGGAGCTCGTCGACGCGGGTGCGCCCCGCGCTCACTGCTCAGCAAACTGTCCCGCACCCCGCAGGTGCTGCTGCTGCAGACACGACCTTCCCACAGCCCTTAGGCTCGCGGTCACGTTTATCCCAACGAGCCACGAAGCATATGGATGTATTTGCACGTACAGATTCCTTTCACACTCACATGTCACACGCAGGGCCATGTCACTTGTCGCACACTTACCAGCCTGTATTTTCTTTTTGCACTTTCTCACACTCTAAACATTGCAGTGACTCGCAGTGGGCACTTACTACTGAACTGAATCACCCTCCTACCCTCCCACCATTTTTTCCACCGGAATCACTCACAGACCAAGTTTGATTCACATAAATCACAGTCCAGTACCAGAGACACACCAGCTCACACCCCAAGGCCCAGACACAGAGGACCCTGCCAAAGCCCCAGTCGCAGATGCTCAGGCTGTAAATCACCCCGAGTAATCCACCTCTGACACAGCCCCACAGACAGCCACACCACCAGCCAGGGAGCCTCTCCATTGCCAAGCTCAGGCCCCCTGCCTGAAATTTTCCAGGTAGGTCCAGAGTGATGCCTAAAGAGAAAACTTGTGTGGGGGGGTGGGGTAGGTGTGGCTTTCAGGAAAACCTTTTGAGTAATGATAGAGGGAGGAGAATAAAAACTGAAGTTTCCATTGTTTCCTATGAGTTGCTAGGTTCCACAGACTCCTGGCATGGTTTGCAGCCAGGACTGAGGTTCACTGTGGACAGAAGGAAATGCCCAGCTAAGTGGGTGGTACCAGGCTGGCTCCGGAAGGCATGTTCCTTGTGATAGGGACCTGAAGGCTCCCAGGCATTCTGGGGACTCCCATCCAGACACTTAGAAGGTTGAGAAAATGATGGTGTACTGACCCCCATCCCCAATAGATACCCTATCTCAAAAAAAGGGTGCTCTTCTCTGTCCTGTGGGCACATTTCTGGGAGATCAGCTTAGAGCTGTGAGGAGCAAAAACCACATCCAGAGTGTTTGGTCAACCCTGGCCCCGGCCCAGACTCTGAGCAGAGCACCGAATAAGGTCTGCCTGTGCTCTAGACCAGAAGATGAGCCAGGCAGAGAAGGAATGCCTGATCTTGGCCCTCAGCAGACCCTAATTTGATGGAGAGGGTGGAGCGGGACACAGCCCCTGTCCTCATGTTGTTCTCAGCCTGATGGAGCCTCCTGCCTCTGCCATCCACCTGTGCAATCCTGAGGTCATCCTGCCTCCCAACATCCTTTCCTCACGTAGAAAGTGAGAATAAGAGCCAGGCATGGTGGCGCAAGCCTGTAATCCCAGCACTGTGGGAGGCTGAAACAGGAGAATCGCGTGTTCAAAGCCAGCCTCAGCAACGGCGAGGCGCTAAGCAACTCAGTGAGACCCTGTCTCTACATAAAACACAAAATAGGGCTGGGGACGTGGCTCAGTGGTCGAGTGCCCCTGAGTTCAATTCCCAGTGCCAAAACAAACAAACAAACAAAAAACAACTAAAAATATTCTTTAAAAGATTGACTTCTTGGGGCTGGGGCTGTAGCTCAGTGGTAGAGCGCTTGCCTAGCATGGATGAGGCACTGGGTTCGATCCTCAGCACCACATAAATAATAGATGAATAAAATAAAGATCCATCAACAACTAAAAAAAATTTAAAAAAAAAGATTGACTTCTTATTAATCTTAGAATACATGTGTCATGAAGCTTAAGATAAGTTAATTTTTCATTTTAAAAGAAGTTTCAGGCATGTGGTAATTAAGCACTTAATAGGTGGTATCCACACTTCTTATCTCTAGATGTCTACCCAATCTGATGAAAGACCGACAATTCTGCCCTCAGAGCTCCAGGCTGGTGGCAGCGGAGCAGCCTTTGCACCCAATGTGCTGCTCCTAGCCTGGTGGTGAGTCGGGGGCCCCACCCCAAGGATCTCCAGTGTGATGGGGCGTACAGCCTGGCGCTCCTTGGGAACTCCCCGACGGAAGGCTTCAAAACTCCACTGACTTCAGAGTTGGCAGGTGGCCAGGCTGGTGGCAGGATTTTTCCAAGGCTTTGCCTGTGCGAGGAGGGTCAGCATCCGTAACAAATCCCATTTCATGAGCTGCCTCCGTGTCGGTTCCCTACCTCGGGCTCTTTAAGTCTTAGAGATTTGGCTTCTTGCATGATTCGCTCAAGAGCAAAGGGGCAGGGGAACAAGCAGCCCTTTGTAGATGTTTGGTCAAGACCAGCCCAGAGCTGAAAGTCTTACTTCCTAAAAGAGTATAGGGAAAGAGATGGTAAGGCTGACCAGGGACGGCAGCAGGAAAATATGACCTGTCTAGCTCATTGCCCAGAGAAGCCCCGCCCACCCGAGGATCATCACCCACCTATTTACCCTGCATCCTGTGTTTCCCACTAAGGGATTTGGCTGGCTGTGTTTCATTTTGCAGTCTTTGGCACCTTTAGTAAATGCTCTCCTGTCTAGAGCCTGACTGGCTCCTCACATGGCTTAGAAGCGCAGCCGGGGCAGAGCCTCTGGGCTCTGCTGAGTCTCCAAGGGGCATATATTACCGCTACTGGATGTGCTTAAAGCTCAGGGTGTTTGTTGCACTCTTGGGGACCTAAACAACAAGTCTCACACAAGGTTCCCTGGGTAAGGAGGGACCACAAGGGTTTAGATAGGTAGGAATAGCCAAACAACCTGTCTTCTGAGAATTAGGAACCCGGGCCTTTTGGAACCAGCAGCCAGAGTTTGTGGCTCACCTGTCTGCCACTCCAAAATTCACAGGACCCAGCTTCTCCTTGTTTTCATTCCTACTCCAAATCTTTTCTCTGCCTCAGGGCTTCTCACTGTTCTTACTCACATTCCTTTGTTTATTCATTCAAGGCTTCTGGGGACAGTTGGGCAGGTTGTTCACTGAACAAAGGTATGTGGTCCAAATGTGTAAATAGGAGCTGTGGTATGCCTACTGTGAGGCTATATCTTCCCAGAGAGGGTACCTTTTGATAATATGAGCAAAGGCACTGTATGGGCTACCTGGGGCCCTATGCTCTTTAGATAAAGTAAACAGCTCCTTACAGGCGCTGCAGTGCACGCCTGTAATCCCAGCAACTCAGGCTAGCCTGGGCAACTTAGCGAATTCCTGTCTCAAAAAATAAAAATGACTGGAGATGTAGCTCAGTGATAAAGCACCTCTGGATTCAATCCCCAGTACCAAAAAAAAAGTAAATAGCTACCATGCAAAAGCGTTTCCATGCCTGTGTGGGAAAAACGGATGCTGGCAAAATAAGGCAAAGTACGTCCCGTTGTTAGGGAACCAGGAATTGATGTGAAAAGGAAAGTTGGAATGGGGGAGATGAAACAAGGGCACGGTGCTGGAGGAGAGGAGGAAGGGGGCAGACTCAGTTCTCAGGCGGAAGGAAGGGACTGGCCAGGTCTGGCCCTGCCCATCTCTCCAGCTCCTCCCTTACCTACCTGTGGTTTTATTTTCCTAGAGAGCTTCTCCCACCAACACCTGCCTCCCTTCTGTACTCTCCTGTAGGACTCAGTTCAGAAGGGTTTCTACATTGCTGAGGGTCTTGCTAAGTTGCTGAGGCTGGCCTTGAACTCGGGATCCTCCTGCCTCAGCCTCCCGAGTCGCTAGGATTATAGGCGTGGACCACCATGCCGGACTGCTTTCTCTACATTGACAATCTTGACGACCTGGAAGGCCATTACCCTTACAAGGCCTCCTGAAGGCAGAGGGCATGCCTGTCTCCATCCCAGTTACATCCCCGGGGAAGAGCACTGTGCCTGGCACAGAGTTGGGACTCAGTAGTGTTTAATTGGCTGAAAGTTGGTTCAAGCCTGGCATGTGACGTTCCTCTTCCAGTTTGCACTTGAGGCAAAGATGAGCCCCCTCTCCTGTTCCATCGATGCTGAATCACATTTGATCCCCACCACAGTCCTGGGTGGTAAGCAAGGGGGTATGTTTAATTGTTCCCTTTCCCAGATGAGGGTACTGAGGCCCAGGGGATGAGAGGGCCTCCGGGGGTCGTGCCGTCAGTAAGAGGTCGAACCAGGGTTCGCACTCTCGACTCTAGAACCCACATTTACACATCCCCTGGGTTGACCCACACCAGTGGCTTTCTTGCCAAGCTCCTACCCTCCCACACCTCCCAGGGCACCTCCCGGATCCCCTGCCCTCTGAAATACTTCTTGAAACAGGGCGGGCGGTGGGTGGGAGTTCTTTGGTCAAAGGAGGCTGGGAACCCTGCACTTCTTCCCACACTTTGCCCATCTCAAGGGACACCAGTACACTAAAGTGTCTGATCAGGCCTCCAGAAAAATCACCCGTTCTGTCTCTTCCTCCATATGTGGAGGCCAGACCCCCTCGTGTTGAGGGGAAGCCCTTTGACTCCCCACAGGCCTAGAGGGCCTCCAAGCCAGTGTGCAGCTAGAGCACCAGAAACGTTCGCTTCTCTTCCTTCCACATGAACACGTACCTCTTGCCTCCGCGTCCGGGCAGCAGGGAACACATAGGATTTCACATCTTGCTTTTCTCACTTAACACGGTTTTCATAAACACAGCTCTGTGTCAAGACCAGGGCTACTTCAAGATGGGTTTGTGGACCCAGGCCAGTCCCTAAACTGTTTATCACCAGTCTGAGATAAGGAGCTCGCCCCACGTATCACTCAGCTGCGTCCCTGGGCGTGCAGTGTGGCCTCGCTGACATCATTCTTTCCGAGCAACGCTTTGCTCCATTTTGGAAGCAGTGCGTGGGTTTAGATTCTGGTGTGATCTTGGCCTTGCAGAGAGTAACAGCTCATGACCAGCCGCTTTGAATCACATTAACCCTGCCCTTGCACATCATATTTCCAATAATTATTTGATATTATGTCTTTGACACACCGTACTTTATTAACCCTCTCCTGCTGGTGGATGTTTGGGCTGTTTCCAGGTCTTTGTTATCAGCCAGCCGTTGCTTTGCCGGGAACAGCTCAGAACGTGTTTATTTTTGTAGCTCCCTCTGTTTTTGAGGCCATGGAGGTGGAGAGGCCTCTGCAGGGACACGAGTGGCAGAGAGAGGCCTCCCCCCTGGGCCTCTTGACCCCGGGCCCCTGTTCCTTCCTCCAGCCTGCTCTGCCCTTCCTCCTGGGCAGACTTTCCGTCTCTCATGATTTTCTTTACTAGCCCATGAGCTCTCTACACTGTTCCTGCCTGTTGTCTTTTGGAGCTGAGAGAAATCCTTTTGGAATGTCCTGTGCCTTCTCCCTCCAAGTTCCCGGCTTTGTTCAATTGTTCACCAGAAATTCCTGCCCTTTCGGGAGGAGGCTAGGAGCTGGTGGAAGAAATTGCCAAAAATGGTGGGATCGGCTCAAGCCCAGCACACACTGAGGCTCTTTGCTTCTGTGATGATTTCAACTCAAAAGAAGGCAGTGTGGACGAATTTGGGGGGCAGCAGGGGTGCCCATTCCTAGGTCTCGGCTTCCTATGTAGAGTAAGCAGGACCAGGGATGTGCAGACGGAAAAGGCAGTCGGGGATGAGATGGGGTGAGGGATGGGGTGGGCTAAAGCTCAGAGGAAAGGTTGGGGGTGGGGTGAAGGTGAGGAGTAGGATGAGTGTGTCTCTTGCACACACACCTCAGTGGTTAAAAGTGCTGCCTGGGTGCAGTGATGATGCTCACCTGTAATCCTAGCTACTTAGGAGGCTGAGGCAGGAGGATCATAATTTCGAGGCCCAGCCTCAGCAATTTACCAAGACCCTATCTCAAAATAAAAATAAGTAAATAAAAAAGAGAGTCTGGGGATGTAGCATGAGTGGCTCTGGGTTCCATCTCCAGTACTGCAAAAAAAAAGCTACATTCGTTTTCTAGAATTCTAGAACAGTGATATTGTTATCTGTTTGGAAAGGACCACATGGTTGTTGTTTTGTTTTGTTGGGTTGTTTTTAATATACAAAGAAATTTCAGTATTATGCCCTTATGCCAAGTGATACTAAATATTTGGGCAATTGGGCAGTTGGACCATTGGATTGGGCAATTGAGACTGAAGGTGACCTTTTTCTTTTGGTACTGGAGATTGAACTCAGGGGCACTCGACCAGTGAGCCACGTCCCCAGCCCTATTTTGTGTTTTATGTAGAGACAGGGTCTCACTGAGTTGCTTAG
>PVHX01003872.1:68148-135672 GCA_004024805.1 Geosciurus inauris | reverse complement strand
AATAAAAGAGAATAAAATTATGGCATTTGCAGGCAAATGGATGGAATTGGAAAGCATTATGCTAAGTGAAGTAAGCCAATCCCCAAAAACCAAATGCCGAATGGTCTTTCTGATTAGTGGATGCTGATGAATAAGGGAGGTGGGAATGGGAAACATAAGAGAAATAGAGAAACACTGGACACGACAGGGGGGAGGAGGGGGGCAGGAAAGGGGAATGGGTATAGTAAAGATGGTTGATTGAGATCGTCATCACTACCCTTGGTGCATGTATGAAAACACAATTGGTGTAACTTTATCTGATTTGCAACCAGAGAAGTGGAAAAACTGAGCTCTATATATGTGCTATGACTTGAAATGCAATTAAATATACTAATTAAAAAATAATCATCTAAAAAAAAAGGTATTTTTCAATTTTCCTTTCGGTTTCTTATTTGGTCCATTGGTTGTTCAGGAGTATTCTTTAGTTTCCACATGTTTGTAAATTTTCCATGGCTTCTCCTGTTATTTATATCTAATTTCATACTGTTGTGATTGGAAAAGGTAGTTGATATAATTTTAGTCCTCTTAAATTTCTCACGACTTGTTTTGTGACCTAACATATTATCTATTATGGCGAATGTTATTTGTGAACTTAAGTAGAACATGTATTCTGTTACTGTTGAATACAATGTTCTGTAAATGTCATAGATCAATTTGGTTTTGATGTCCTTTAAGTATATTATTTTCTTACTGATTTTCTGCCTGGATGATCTGTCCATTTTTGAAAGTCAGATATTGAGGTCTCCTTCTTTATTGTATTGCTTAATATTTGCTTTGTATATTTTTTAAAATATTTTTTTAGTTGTAGATGGACACAGTGTCTTTATTTTATTGCTTTGTATGTGGTGCTGAGGATCGAACCCATGGCCTCACACATGCGAGGCAAGTGCTCTACTGCTGAGCTACAATCCCAGCCCTTTGCTTTGTATATTTAAGTGCTTCAAAATCATTTTACAGTTGTTGTATCCTCTTGATGTATTGACCCTTTATCATTTCATAATGACCTCTCATGGCAATTTTTGGTTTAAAGTCTATTTAAATATAAGTATTTAAATATAAATATTTATAGTATTTATAATATTTAAATATAAATATTTATAATGTCCAATGTAAGCATTGCCACCTCTGTCTTCTGGTTACCACTTGCATGGGATATTTTTTATCATTTATTTACTTTCAGTCTGTGTTTTCAGAATCAACACTATGTTTTTACAATTATCGCTTTATGTAATTTTGAGTTTTAAGGAAGCTGAAGAAGATAGCAGAGCACATATATGCTTATAATTTTTGTCACATTAATCCTTGTTATCATTTCTTGTCCTCTTCATTTGTTCTTCTGGGTTCATGTTACCATCTGAAATCATTTCATTAGTCTAATCCAGCTTTGCTTCTATCCACTTGGTTTGTGCTATTATTGGTAAATATATTACACATATATATGCAATGTTTTTATACAAATGCCTTTTAATTCAGTGTAGAGAAGAAATATATTTAAACTATTTTTCATAATTAGCATTATTAGTGTACTTTGTTTCTTCATATGGATTTGAATTATGATCTGTATTTTCTTGCTGTTACCCTGAAACACTACATTTTTATTTTTTTCTAAGATGTTGTGTTAGCAAACATTCAGTTTATTTTTACTTGGGGAATTCAGTTTGCCTTCATTTTTGAAAGATAACTTTTCTGGGTATGTGATTCTTTTTTTTTTTTTTTTTTTTTGGCACCAGGGACTGAACTCAGGGGCACTCGACCACTGAGCCACATCCCCAGCCCTATTTTGTGTTTTTTATGTAGAGACAGGGTCTCACTGAGTTGCTTAGTGCCTCGCCATTGCTGAGGCTGGCTTTGAACTCGTGATCCTCCTGTCTCAGCCTCCCTAAGTGCTGGGATTACAAGCGTGAGCCACCGCGCCCGGCTGGGTATGTGATTCTTGTTTGACAGTTTTTTGGGCACTTCGAATATATTTTATCTTTTACTTCTTGTAAGATTTTCTTCTTATCTTTGGCTTTGAGAATGTTTACTATGATGGTCTATTTGTGGCTTTCTTTATTTATCATCCTGGATATATAATTTAATGTTTTTAAAAAACAAATTTGATACTTATTTGACTATTATTTCTTGGTATTCCCCCTCCTTTCTTCCTCTCCTCTCTTGGTACTCAAATTATGCATATTTGGTGTATTAATAGTACTTCACATTTCACATTTCATTGTGTTGATTTTTCTTCATTCTTTTTCTTTGATTTATAAAGTTTATTAATTATTTCTTCTGTACCTGTTAGTTTTTCAATTTTAGTTATTGTACATTTTAATCCTGTCATTTCCAAAAGTTTTTAAAAATTTCTCCTTATTGATGTTTTTTATTTGGTGAAACATTGTCATTGTGCCTTCCATTACTTGTTATATCTTTGAACTATTTCTAAGCTACGTTGAAGTCTCAGTCTGCTAAATCCAATATCTGTTTGCTCTGCCAAACATGTTCAATTGCTTGCTTTTATTGGTGTATGGATCATGCTTTCCTGTTTCTTACCTATTTTATACTTTTTGTTGGAAACTGAACATTTTATATAATATATTGTATCAATTCCAAGTACTCTTCCAGGCTTACTATTATCATGTGCTGCTTTGTTTAGTGACTGACTAGATTATGTTAGTGAAGTGTTATTTCCTCCCACACTGTTAAATCTCTGATAGTGCTCTTAGGGTGTGCAGCTGTGGCCATGTACACAATCACCCTGGGATGAAAGTTTGGGTAGGCTCTCCCAGATGACACCCAGTTCTTTTTCTTATTACATTTTTTTGTATATGCATGACAGTAGAGCGTATTTTGACATATTATACAGACATGGTATAACTTCCCATTCTTTTGGTTGTACATGATGTGGAGTTACACTGGTTGTATATTCATGTATGACCATAGGAAAATTATGTCCCATTCATTCTACTGTTCCTATGCCCATCCCTCCTCCCTTCCCTTTATTCCCCTTTGTCTAATCCAATGAACTTCTATAATTCCCTCTAACCCCCTTATTGTATGTTAGCATCCACATGTAAAAGAGGACATTCAGCCTTTGATATTTGGGGATTGGCTTATTTCACTTAGCATGATAGTCTCCGGTTCCATCCATTTCCCATTTATGGCTGAGTAATATTCCATTGTGTATATATATATTACATTTTTTTTTAATCTATTCATCTGTTGAAGGGCACCTAGGTTGGTTTCATAGCTTAACTATTGTGAATTGAGCTGCTATAAACATTGATGTGTCTGTGTCACTACAGTATGCTGATTTTAAGTCCTTTGGGTATATGCTCAGGAGTGGGATAACTGGGTCAAATGATAGTTCTATCCCAAGTTTTCTGAGGAATCTCCATACTGCTTTTCAGAGTGTTTGCAACAATTTGCAGTCTCACCAGCAATGCATGAGTGTACCATTTCTGCCCCCATTCTTGCCAATATTTGTTGTAACTTTTATTCTTGATAATTGTCATTCTGACTGGAATGAGATGAAATCTCAGTATAGTTTTAATTTGCATTTCTCTAATTGGTAGAGATGTGGAACTTTTTAAAATATATTTGTTGACCGATCATATTTTATCTTCTAAGAAGTGCCTGTTCAATTCCTTTGCCCATTTATTGATTGGATTATTTGATATTTTTGGTGTTAAGTTCTTGAGTTTTTTATATATCCTGGAGATTAATGCTCTATCTGAGGGGCAGATGGCAAAGATTTTATCCCATTCTGTAGGCTCTCTCTGCATGGTTCTTGATTGTTTCCTGTGCTGTGAAGATGCTTTTTAGTTTGATAGCTTCCATTTATTGATTCTTGATTTTATTTCTTGCACTTTAGGAGTCTTGTTGAGGAATTTGGTTCCTAAGCTGACATGATGGAGAGTTGGATCTATTTTACTTCTAGTAGTTGCAGGATCTCTGGTCTAATTCCTAGGTACTAGGTCCATTCTGAGTTGAGTTTTGTGCGTGGTGAGAGATAGGGGTTTAATTTCATTTTGCTACATATGGATTTCCAGTTTTCCCAGCACCATTTGTTGAAGAGGCTCTTTTCTCCAGTGTATGTTTATGGTGCCTTTGTCTAGTATGAGACAACTGTACTTATGTGGGTTTGACTCTGCGTCTTCTATTCTGTATCTTTTGTCTTCATTTCTGTTTTAGTGCCAATACAATGCTGTTTCAGTTATTATAGCTCTGTAGTATAATTTAAGGTTTGGTATTGTGATGCCTCCTGCTTTACTCTTCTTGCTAAGGATTGCTTTGGCTATTCTGGGTCTCTTATTTTTCCAATGAATTTTATGGCTGATTTTTCTATTTCAATGCATAACATCATTGGAATTTTAATAGGAATTGCATGAAATCTGTATAATACTTTTGGTAGTATGGCTATTTTGAAAATATTAATTCTGTCTATCATGGGAGATCTTTCAATCTTCTAAGGTCTTCTTCAGTTTCTTAATGTTATGTAGTTTTAATTTTACAGATATTTTACCTTTTTTGTTAGATTGATTTCCAAGTATTTTATTTTTTGATGCTATTGTGAGTGGGATAGTTTTCCTAATTTCTTCTTCAGTTCATTCATCACTAATATATAGGAATGCCACTGATTTATGGTTGTTAATTTTATATCATGCTACTTTGCTGAATTAATTTATGAGTTCTAGAAGTTTTCTGGTGGAATTTTTGGGCTCTTCTAAACATAGAAGCATGTTGTAGCAAATAGGGATAGTTTGAGTTCTTCTTTTCCTATTTGTATCCCTTTAATTTCTTTCTTCTGTCTAATTGCTCTGGCTAGACTTTCAAGGACTATGTTGAATAGAAGTGGTGAAACAGGGCATCCTTGTCTTGTTCTCGTTTTTTGAAAGAATGCTTTCAATTTTTTTTTCATTTAGACTGATGTTGGCCTTGGGTTTAGCATATATAGCTTTTTCAATTTTGAGGTATGTTCCTACTATTCCTAGTTTTTCTAGTGTTTGAGCATGAATGGATGCTGTATTTTGTGAAATGCTTTTTCTGCATCTTGAGATAATCATGTGATTCTTGTCTTTATTAATGTGATGAATTACATATGTTGATTTTTGTATGTTGAAACAACCTTGCTTTCCTAGATGAACCCTACTTAATCATGGTGCACTATCTTTTAAATATATTTTTGTATGTAATTTGACAGTATTTTGTTGAGAATATTTGCATATATGTATATATTCATCAGGGATATTGGTCTGAAGTTTTCTTTCTTAGATGTGTCTTTGTCTGGTTTTTGGAAAGGTTCCCTCCTTTTATAATTCATGCACTAATTTGAGGAGGATTAGTGTTAGTTGTTGTTTGAAAGTCTGGTATAACTCAGCAGAGAATCTGTCTGGTCCTTGGCTTTTCTTCATTGTTAGGCTTTTGATGGTGTCTTCTATTTCATCACTTCAAAATGATCTGTTTAATTTTTGTATATCTTCCTGACTTAATTTGGGTAGGTCGTATGTATCTAAAAATTTGTTAATGTATTCAAGATTTTCTTTTTTAATAGAGTATAAATTTTCAAAATAGTTTCTGATTATTGTCTGCATTCCATTAGTATCCATTGTGATATTTTCTTTTTCATCACCAAATTTAGAGAGAAAATTGAGTTTTCTCTCTCTTCATTAGCTTGGCTAAAGGTTTATCAATTTTATTTATTTTTTCAAAGAACCAACTTTTTTTTTAATCAGTTCTTTGACTAGGTTTTTGTTTGTTTCACTTTCATTGATTTCAGCTTTGATTTTAATTATTTCTTGTCTTCTATTGCTTTTAGTGTTGATTTTCTTTTTCTAGGACTTTGGGATATAATGTTAGATTATTTATTTGGTGATTTTCTATTCTTTTAATGAATGCATTCAATGTAGTAAACTTTCCTCTTAGCACTGTCTTCATAGGGCCCCAGAGATTTTGATATGTTGTATTGCTATTCTCATTTACCTCCAAATATTTTTTTTATTTCACCCTTGATTTCTTCTGCTATCCTTTCATCATTCAGTAGAATATTATTTAGTCTCCAGGTATTAGAGTAGCTTCTATTTTTTATTTTTATTTCTAATTTCATTTCATTGTGATCTGATAGAATGCAAGGTATTATCTCTATTTTTTTGTATTTGCTAAGAGTTGCTTTGTGGCCTAAAATATGGTCTATTTTAGAGAAGGATTGTGTGCTGCTGAGAAGAAAGTATATTTAGTCATTAATGGATCAAACATTCTACATGTCTGTTAAGTCTAAATTTTTAGTTCTATAGCTTCTTTATTTAGTTTTTTTCTTTTCTTTTTTTATTTATTTTTTATTTTTCATATTTAATTTATTTATTTGTTCTATTTAGGCTTACATGATAACAGAGGGCAATATGATTCATTGTACATAGATAGAGGATAACACATCAATTCTCTAGTTGTAAGTTGTATAGAATCACAACATATATACAGTCATACATAAAGTTAGGGCTATGATGTCTTTATTTAGTTTTTGATTGAAGGATTTATCCAGTGGTGAGAGAGACATGTTAAAGTTATCCAGTATTATTGGGTTGTGGTCTATTTAATTTTTGAAATGGAGAAAGGTTTTTTTTATATACCTAGATGCTCCTTTGTTTGGGGCATAAATATTTACAATTGTTATATCTTGTTGATGTGTAATTCCACCAAGCAGCATTAAAATGTCCTTCTTGGTCCTTTCTGATTAACTTTGGCTTAAAGTATACTTTGTCTGATATGAAGATAGAAACCCTTGCATGTTTATGAGATTCATGTGAATGATATGTTTATTTCCCAGAGTTTTACTTTTAGTCTTTTGATGTCTTTTCCTATGAAGTGAGTTTTTTGGAAACACCATAGTGTTGGGTCTTGTTTTTTAATCCATTCTGCCAGTGTGTATCTTCTGATTGATGAGCTTAGGCTATTTACATTTAATTTTATTATTGAGAAATGATTTTTCTTCCCTGTCATTTTGATTTATTTCTGGTTTTTAATTTGAGTTGGTTTCTCCTTTGATTGACTATTCTACTATTTTAGTTCCTCCCTTTGCTGTTATTCACTTTTATTTTTTATTCAAATATTTATTGAGAATGATTTGTTGTGCATGCATTCTAGTTTTACATTCTTTTAATTCTGATTTATCATGGAATAACATTGTCAATTCTTAAGCTTAATTTTTCTGGGTATAGTATTCTTGGTTTGGCATCATTTTCTTTCAGAGTTTGGTATATATTATTCCAAGACCTCCTAGGTTTGTTGGTTTGTGTTGAGAAATTAGCTGAGATCTGGGTTGGTTTCCCTCCAAATATAACCTGTCATTTTTTTTCTGGTAGCTTTTTCAAATTCTTTCCTCATTCTGTAAGGCATTTTCATAATAATGTGCCTTGGTATAGGTCTGTTGTAATTTTGTATATTTGGGGTCCTGTAAGCTTCCTGTATTTAGTTTTCCATTTCATTGTTTTGTTTTGGAAATTTTCTTATATTATTTCTTGAAAAGATTGCACATTCCTTTGGTTTGTATGTCCAAGCCTTCATCTATTCCAGTAAATCTTAGTTTGTTCTTTTCAGGTTATCCCATATTTCTTGGATGTCTGTTCATAGTCTCTTAACATCTTTTCTCCATGGTCAATTTTATTTTCAAGATTACATATTTTGTCTTCTTTGCCTGAAATTCTATATTCCAAGTGGTCTAGTCAGTCTGTTGGTGATATTTTCCATTGAATTTTTAATTTGGTTTATTGATTCCTTCATTTTGAGGATTTCTGCTTGATTTTTTCCAGAATCGCTATCTCTTTATTGGAGTGATCTTTCACTCCTATTTTCTCTCTTAGTTTTTCCTTTACCTTGCAGATCATTTGAACTGTGTACATTCTAAACTCCTTCTCTGATATTTCTTTCACTGTGATGTCAATGTATTTAGTTATTAAAGTATCATGGTTTTTTTGGGGTGATTTGTTCCCTTGATTTTTTATGTTCTGTGTCTGCCAACTAACAGTATGGGTCTTGGTCAGTAGAGTTTTTACCCTGTGAACTTACAGTGTCCCTGATGGTTTCCAGTCCCTCACCATTTAGGGTGAGATAAATAATAACAACAACCAATGCAAACAATATACAGCATTAAATCAAACAGTTCCTGCTATGATATCTACAATGGTAATTGTCACAATAAACAGAAATCTAATGATTACTGTGATTATTTTTATATTAAATTTATGGATAGTTTCTCAGGAATGATGGATTTTAAAAACTGCAATTAATATTTAAACTAACCATAGATATCCTTAATATTTCTAAAATATCATGTCTTTGTAGAGCTATATTCAAAGGATGAAGGAGGTTCATTGTATCAGCTTACAAAAGCTAAAGATGAGTTCACTCTTAACACACTAAAGGTAAGTCTGATAATTTTTTTGAAATCATAGGGAAACAGTTATCAAAATGCATACATTTAGGCTTGAACAAGCCCCTTTTCAGAATGTTGCTTGCCCTTGGGAGATCAGGTATCTTTTCTTGATAAGGAAAGGTAGGAGCTAGAGTCAGTGTATACTCCCCAAGAGGAAAGTAGATGCC
Source organism: Geosciurus inauris (assembly GCA_004024805.1). NCBI lineage: Eukaryota > Metazoa > Chordata > Mammalia > Rodentia > Sciuridae > Geosciurus > Geosciurus inauris. Next base: position 127,059 of record PVHX01003872.1, on the reverse strand, counting down.
CAGAGGTGTCAGACTTTGCCTTACAGCCTGATTAAGATGCTACAGAAGATGTGGTTTATTGTTTGATGGGATGTATTTCATGCCCTGTTTCTCATTTCCTCATCGTAGTGATGGCAACAGCAGTAGCAGCAGCAGCTATTTCTTCAGTGCTTACTATATGACAGGCATTTTGCATGGTTATTTAATTTTCACAACTCTATTATATAGGTATTAATCATTTTTGAACTGTACTGTGATGAATCATGAGAAAACTGAGACTTAGTTTATGAAATTCACTAATGCCATGCAAATAACAAAATACAGATCTAGGAGTAGGACCCATAGTTTTTTTTCTATGTTCTTAACCATTGTACTAAATTGCCCTAGTATTATATATGTATTACCCTAATATTGTTATATATTATTATATATGATATCTACTGCTTGGTAAAACAAGGTTTTAGAGACCTGTTGCTTGAAAGACTGATTTAAAAAAAATTTTACGCCATGTCAAAATGATATTTACTATTGATTATCTACTGTAACATCTCATTATATTCACATTACTATAGTTTAACTTGGAATACAGTCCATTTGTATTACTTATAGATCCTATTTGTTAAATTGCCCATCTGATAAATTTTTGTGTAATCCCTAAATCAGTACTCTTGGCACTTTTAAAAAATCATTTATGGACATGCCCAGAGCATAGAAAAATAAGTTACCCAACACACACATTCCCAGCTGAGTTTAACAGGGTGATGTTCTGACTTATCTTTTCAGTTCTCATACTGTTAACAAGTGTACTTTTCTATACTTGCATAGACTTCACTGGTTGGACATCCTAATCTGAAAATCCAAAATCTGAAATGCTTCAATAAGTAAAAAATTTTGAGTGTCATGTCAGAGCTCAAAAAGTTTTGAATTTCAAAGCATTTTAGATTTCAGATTTTTGCATTAGTTATAACATTAGTCATGTTTTTCGTGGTTTTTTTTTGGTTGATAACTTTATTATTTAAAATGTCCCCCAAGCATAGTGTTGAAGTGCTGTCTAATGTTTCTAAGTGCAAGAAAGCTGAGCAGTACCTTACAGAGAAAATACATGTGTCAAGTAAGCTTTATACCTGAGTTGTAGTGATATTTGTTGTGAGTTTGTGGCTAATGAATCAACAATATGTATATATTAAATGTGTCCTTAACTATAAATACACATTTAAACAAGATAAGATATTGATCAGTTGATGAAAGCATTGTGCCCAGAGGCTTCTAGGAGTTCATCTCTGTATTTTCCCTGAGGGCATTTTCATTAATCAGTGTTTATGGCAAATTTCTAGAACTATTATACATTATGAGCATTGGCCATCCATACAATAAAGGATAACTATTGTCCTTACTCTTTCTATTACTTTTTCATTTTCTGTTGTCTTTTTCCTTTTTATTAAATTATCTTCTCTGATGATTATGTACAGATTTTTATTTAGTCTTCCATTCATTGTTACTTTTCAGACATAAAAATGTTTGATAAGAATGAGACATTATTTCTGAACATATGTGATTGTGTGGTGTTTATTTTTTAGTCACATTTACTGATGGAAGCTGAAGAGAGGCTAAACTTTCTTGTGTCTGAGATGGAGCATCCAGGCCACAAGGACCTGTCTCGGTGTTGTGCTGTTGAGTTAGAGATTGTGGTGGAGGCCCGGCTTCAGCTGGCAGCAATTGCCCTGCAGAGACACCGGGCAGCATACAGGTGAGTCTCTTCATACACAGAAAAGGCACACATTTGAAGAGCAGCTTCCTCCTCTAGAAAACCCAGATGCCCCCTTCTCTGGTGCAGGTGGGATGTTGCTCATCCTAATTTGTGAAATATATGCAAATTTTATGTGAGTTTTATAAATCCCCAGATCTATAAGGTGTACTTGTTTCTTATTTATTCAGGGATATTATTACACCTAAAACTGCACTGTTCAACTAAGAAATCTATTTACATACACTAACAGGGGTGTTTCGTGTCATATAGAGAAAGCTAACTGCTTTGGATTTTAATTAATTGTTTAAAAGACTGAATCTAAATTCCTTAGAGTTTTTTACATATAAAGCATTTGGAGTATTTTTTTTAAACACCAACTAAAAATATTAAACCAAAACTCTGTTTTGAAAAAGTAACATCTTCCAAACTATGTTGTGGTGAACTGTTTAAGAAACTGGTATAGATGGCTAAGTATGTAAATGTACTGCAATTGTTAGTGTCAGATCTTTCATTTAACTTGTTCATCGATTCTTTATTCGCTCATTATCTCACCACTGTGTTCTGATATGGGCACTGAGAATATAAAGATGAGTAGAATATTTATGTATCCATATGCTCACAGACACACACTGCAGTTAAGTAGAGTAGTAAAAAATAGTACTATTACAATTTTTTTCACAATTAATAACATAGAAATATAATTTCAAGAATTTTCCATACCATTTGTGATAAATATGTCTATCATGAGGTTCTCTGACATATTCAATAATGATTTGTTTAATAATGTATGTTTCCTATCATTCATTAATTTATTAATTTATTTTGAGCACTTCTCATATGCTGGGTACTGTTCTGTGCTCTTGAGAAATATCAGTGTCATGGTGCTCATATATATAATATAGATGAAATATATAATAATCTGGCACAAAATCCTTTCCTCATAAAGTTTATAGTCTACTAGATAATAAACAGACTGATAATAAAACTATACACATAATAAGTCAATTACATAGTAACCAAAAGGGGTAAGTACCATGAGGACTATTAGAAGTAGAGATAGGGGAAGAGTTATTTTTTATTTAAAATTGTGTGATTGTAATAAAAAGGATGACTCCGTTGCCACATTGAATTGCTGACAGCTTTCAGGCTCTGCCCTCCCAATCTCTTGCAACCACACCTGGGCAAACAGATAAGAAAGCCCCTCTTTGGTGCCTGTGAGAAGCTCAAACCATGCAAATCTTGGCCCACATGTCAGGAGTTGACCTTATCCCAGTGCCACCATGTAGTAGCACAATAAAAACCCAAGCCAGTCTCCTTTTCTTGTTCTCGCAGGCTATTTTCAACCTTTATAGACAGCCTGTCCTGCTCCCCCTGAAAGCCTCATGGTGTGATCAGCCAAGATTCTCATCCCCTCTTAATGTGTATGGAGTACTCATGACTTAAGCTTTTTCCATGATTGACTACATCTAGATCTGATTTTACACTAGAAACGGTATAGGTTTGGGGGGTTGATAATTTCTGTGGTTTTTAAGCAGAAGTGAAAATCCATAAACTGATCAGGAATTCTCAATTTGTGTTATGCAGATCTCTGGGGATGTCTCTGAGACCCTTTCAGGTAGAGGGATGGTGAGGTCAGAAGTATTTTTAAATGAAACCAAGACACCATTTGCCGCCTTCGGTGTATTATTTGCACTGACGCTGCAAAAAACAACAGTGGTAAAACTTCTGGTGCCTTACCATGAGTCAAAGCAGTGGCAACAAACTGTGCTAGTTGTCATTATAGTCTTCAACTCTGCATACTTGCAATTTTAAAAAGCCAATTGCATTTAAGAATGACCTTTAAGAAGCAGTAGAAATTTTTGCATTTATAAAGCCCTCTCCTTGGATGTATATGCTTCATATCTGGTGGGGATCTTAAATGGGAAGCTTGCCTAGGCACTTCTGCTGTGTACCAAAACTGATGGTGGTCTTGAGGAAGAACACATGGTTGAGTTGAGAATTGAAGAAGATGCATTTTTCATGGAACACTATCTTTATTTGAAAAAAGAATGGACAGACAGTGGTTATTCAGACTTGGGTATTTGGCAGACATTTTCTTAAGAATGAGGAAAATGAGTCGAACTGATGGTGTTTGTTGCCAATAACTACGTTTAAAATTTATAGGAAAATTAGAATTTTGGACAATCTGTGTCTGCCATTATGAATTTTATAGTTTACTAGTGTTTATTTCTCTGACAAGATTAGTGGTAATATTAACAAACTATTTTTTAATTGTGTAATGAAATATTTTGACATTTGTGTATCTGCATAACTCAAGGAGCTAATATTTTCCAAAGAACCAGTACACAATGATACAAAATCCCAGTTAACAAGATAGACCAATAGATTTTAATGTAATGTAGGAAAAGTTCATTGATATGTGGCATTAGATTCTATGTAACAACAAACTTTTAAGAAACTGTCACTTGACACATTTTGGTATAGTATCAAAGGGAAATAGTCACAGTTATTTGAAGAGGCTTAAAATTCTCCTTCCATTTCTAACAACTACTTACATTAGGCCTAATCTTCTTCATATACTTAAAACAGTATGTCACTGAACAGTTGTATAATGGGATATACAAGTAGAGTGTCTCTTGTTAATCCAAACATTAAAGAGAACAATGGCATTCTCCTCACTAATTTTTTTTTTTGGAAAAAATAGTTGTTTTGCATTAAAATTTATTATTTATGTTAATATGCAAGGCTTATTATTTTTATTTGAAAATGAATTAAATATTAAATAAGTTAAGATTTGTCAGTTTAATTTCTGATATAGTAAATGTTTATGGAGCTTTTGGGGGTTCTTAGTATATTTTTAAGGGTGTAAAGGGATGCTGAGATAAAGTTTGAGACAAACTAGTTTACAGTATTGTCCAACTGACAGCTATCTTTAAGGGTACAATGGTAGTTTATTGATGGCCAAATAGGCTTTAGCTATTATAGAATAAAATAATAATAATTTTCCCCACTGAAGTTTGAAGGGAGAAGGTAGTTTTAATATATAATTTCCTACAAAATTGTCTTTCTCCAAAGTATGTCTCAGAGCAACAGCAGCCCTAGTAAATATTTTCTTTTTTGTCATTTACCTTCTTTCTTCCTGAAGCTCTCTATGTATATTGCGCCCCTTTGGTAGGGAGGATCTGAGTGTTTGTTGTTGTTATTTATTTTTTTTAGAGATTAATAAGGAAATGAGAAACTAAACACTACAAAATGTGCACAGAAAGGGTTGTCATAATACAGCTTTAATTTGAAGACCACATAGATGTATGCAAATAATATGCTAGTATATCAGAATCACTCCTCTTTTAAATACATGAACCTGGCCCTTGGGGACAAATGCTGCAAAAACTTGGATATTATTGCCTTTTTGGTGCAGAGTTGTCATTTGGGGGAAGCCTACTGTCAAGATGAATGAATTTTTCTTGTGTGAACTTTACCCCCCACGAGCTTCTGTTTGGGCACTGCTGAGAGTCTTGGACAGTCCCTTTTCCAAATGATGGCTAACTTGACATTCCCTGATACTTTTAATAAAATTATGTGTCAAGGAAATAGAAAGGTACATTCTCTGGGGCGACAGGTAGAGTGAACTGCTTGGATTTTATGAGAACAAACTGACCATTTTTGTCATGAATGTTAATAAGAAATATATGAGATCTAAGTTATTCACACTGTATTTCTACTTCTCTCTCTTTCAAAATCCCATTTTTTGTATTTAATTTATTGTCTGAATGGAAAACCACTTGAGCCTTTTAGTTATGTCAAAATGGAACTGCCTCCCTTTGGGATTTTAGACTGTTGGTAGTGAGTAGTTTTTCTGTACTTTCTGTCTACCAGGAGTGGAGAAAGCAGAAAATTTCCAAACTATAGCAACTGCTGTGGTCTGAATGTTTACCCCTCAGAATTTATGATTAGAAACTTAATCCCCAAAGGTGTATGTTAATAGTATTTGGAGGTGGGGCCTTTTGGAGGTTATTAGGATTAAGATAGAGCCCTAATGAGGGCATTAATACTTTAAGAAAATAGAGAACCCAGAGAAAGCAAGCTTGCTCTTTCTCACCATGTGATGCTCACGGCTGTGTTACAATGTAACGAGAAGGCCCTCACCAGAAGATGGAGCCATGCTCTTGAACTCTGGGGCCTCCAGAACCATGAGCTAATAACACCTGTACTCTTTTTAAGTTACCCAGTCTCATGTATTTCATTATAAAAACAGAAAACAGACTAAAGTAGCAACTAAATAGTACCAGTTAAATTGCAACCTACTGGTATACCCTATATTTTATTTAAGTTTTTGGGTTAGCAAGATGCTAAACACTATTCCTCATTTATCTTGAAATCAGAACTTGGGCTTCAGAATCAGAAGAATGGAATATGCACAATTTTCTTCTTTCAGAGGCTGCTAGTAGTCATGATGTGCTAGCCTGTGAAGCTACCCAGTAACAGGTGCCTTAGAAATATGTGTAGCCGTAGCACAGTAAGGGGAGAGGAAATTTCTTATGTGTATACATATATGGAATCTGAGTTATATTTGTTGTTATATTCTTGTTTGTTTAGTTTTATTTTAAGTAAAAGGAGTGAGATTAGATCATCACAATACCTTGAGAATTTTCTACAAATATTGCAAACCATTTCAATGACTTAGCAAAATCTTGGAAGTTTAAAATTTGATATTTGCTACAAGGTTCAGTTATGCTGATTAACAGCATAGAAAAATCAGTCTAATCTCCTCCCTCCTCCCCTGGCCTGATACTCGCAACAGCACCAACCATGTACAAGTCCGTTTGTCCAGTACTCCTGTTTGCTGAGCACACCCTGCTCTCAGACTGTTAGCTGCACAAGGGCAGGGAATTTCATCTGTATTATTTATTGCTGTGTCCACTGTCTCTAGATTTCTATCCTGTGTCCCTGGCACAGGAAGCAATATATTTAAAATATTTAACATTTTTAATAGAAATATATTAAAAATATTTAATACATATTTTTGAACAAACAAAAAATAATGACCTGATTTAATCCTTACAGTCACTAGATTTTACAGAATCTACACTTCTGTCACCTTCATTCCTGTTTAGTAGATGATAGGATTGATAATCAGAGTTCCCAACATCACATAGCTAATACATGGCAAAGGTAGATTTGAACTTCAGTGTCAAGGTCTTAAGAAATTAGGTTATTCAAGAGGCATTTAAAAGTTTTTTTTTCCTTAGAAGCAGAAAAATATAACAAAATAATTGAATCTCTAGAAGGGTATATATATCCTTTCTAATGCTAGACCTGACTATAAGGTGTCAAACAATTTGATCTATAAAATATTTTAATTTTTATAAATTTAACAAAAAAGTTTACAACTACAGTACATAGCAAAACAGAACTGTACCTGCAGTAAATATGACAAATAGTTTTTATCATTTTTATATAGTTGTTCATAAGATTGATAAAAGATACTATTGATAAATGGTTAAATACTATAAATCCTTCATCCAAAGGAGGAATTATAACTAGTACATAAACACATGGAAAGCTATTCATTATCTTACAAAGTAAAGACAGAACAATAAACAAATCTTTAAAGTACATATTTCCATCTAAAGATACCATTAGGAAATATTTCCTAATAGTTTCCACCTTCAAATCCCATTGAAAAACATGAGGATCCATGAAGACAGAAGGTTCACTATCCAAAATACTGGGTGGGTTCCCTGACATTGTATGGGGACTTAAAGAAGTACTCCAGCCAATGAAAGAGGTACATCTCATAATTAAGAACTCAGGAATTAGTTTTGTACAAATTACTTATGAAGGCATTGCAGATGGATTTGTGCTCAGTCTAGATGATGTTTGCTAAGTGCAAGGGTCAAAACTGATTGCCCAAAAACCTGAGAGAATATAAAGGTGGTAATAATAATCTAGGGGTAATATATCAGATTATAGTAACTACACAGAAATGGAAGAAATAGGTAATGAAATAGTAATAAATTATTCATCTTATACTTTGAGATCAAAATACATTGTTTCATTTTATTCTTTGTAAATAGAGAAATTGATTTTTAAAAATGAATTAATGAGAAGTATTTTGAATAGTCCTAAAATTTTTGAAAGTCCTAAAAATACTAATAATGTTAGCATATAAACTGGAATATATATTTTCCACATCAGTGTCGAAAATAAAAGTAAGATTATCACACAGCAAAAGACAAAAAGTAAAGGGAAAAGGGAAAGAGCAACAAACACAAAGTATAAAATAATAGAATAAAAGCTTATCAATTATGGCAATAAATTTAAAATTACTGGAATTCCCTGTGTTTAGGATATTTTTGGTTGCAAGTGACCAAATTCCAACTTGAACCAAGTTTCTGATTCAGGTGAATAGATCAGGGATGGACAGACCTAAGGACTGGGCTTAGGGCTTGGTGAGACTGGAGGCTTGAATGCTCCTGGGATTCTCTCATTCCATCTCTTTTAGCCCATGTGCTAGCTTTATTACATCAGATTGGTCTCATTTTGTGTCCAACCCTGAATCCAAGCACCATGGCCAGGTATACAGAGTCATGGAAGAACATGGGAGCCCTCACTGAGAGGAGGTGGGAGCAGAGGAAGGAGGATAATGTCAGAAGGATGGGGATGGTCTATGACTTTGTTTGAACAGAAGAGGAATGCCACTCATAATGATATAAAATTACAAGCCATATGCCAAAAACATCCCTGTCACTTTTAAAAATAAAAGGATAATCAAAGGTGAAGATGCTCCATTAAGTAGAATGCAAGGAACGAGCACTGGACTGCATCAAGAGGGTCTTTTATGTTGATGAAAGGCACGGTCGGCAGTGACTATTTAACAATTATAAATATGGCACCAAGTAACATTCTAGCACTTGTCAGCCAAGCCAGATTTGTTAGAACTGTGGAGAGGTGAAGAATGCAACATAGACTAATAGCTAAGGGTGCAGGTATAAGGGATAATTGCCTGGGTTCTGATCCTGGCTTCTCTTTGTATAGCTGTGTGACTTTGGGAAAGTTACTCAACATTTCTGTACAAATCCCAGTTTCATGACCAAACTGATCATGCACTAGACCAGAAACCTCAGTAACTGACCCAAAAGAGGAGGAGTACTGACCACAGTCCAGAAATGCAGGAGGCATCTGGAATGAGTAAATCTGAGTTACACCCCAAGGAGATCACTGTGGCTTCTGTCTGGAGCCTAGGAACTATAGCAGGAGGTTGGTTTAGGAGGCTACTGCACCCACCAGCCTCGAGATGATGGTGGCTTGAATGAGGGCATGAGCAGTGGAGGACTCAGGGAGCTCCTGGGTGGCAGCCACGTTGTGATGGTGAAGCTGAGACAGAACTTGCTGATGGATTCAACATGAAGTGGGAGCAGAAGAGCGCAGTGGTGATCACCGAGAATGTGGATGAGGAGTGGTTTGGGGTGGAGAGGGGAGAAGCAGGGGTCTGCTTGTAACCTGGGGTTACTAGACTCACTGGGCTACCTAGGAAGGGACCAAATCCTGGGTGGCTTAAAGTCACCACATTTTGTTTTTTCACAGTTCAGGAGGCTAACAGTCTGAAATCAAGGTGACACTAGGGCTATCTGTCTCTGACAATCCTAGGGGAGAATCCTTGCTTGCATCTTTTAGCTTCTGGTATTAACCAGCAATCCTCCATGTTCTTGGGCTCCTAGATACACCTCTCCTGTTACATAGCTGTCTTCTCTCTTGTGTCTTTATATCCTCTCCCCTCTGTGCATATCTGTTTCTACCCAACTTTCCCTTTCTTATTGGGACCCCAATCACATTGGACCCTAATGATTTCATTTTAATTAGATTTCCCTTATAAAGAACTTACTTCCAAATAAGGTCACATTTTGAGATACTGAGAGTCAGGACTTCAGCATGCGGTTTTGGAGGGACAGAATTCACCTCATAACGCCTGTTAAATGTGACTGACTGGTAACCATTCAAGTGGAGATACCAAGTGGAGAGTCATGGGTATTTTGTCTATTTGACTTTCTACCCAATTTTTTAATGTTACAAATAATACTGCAGTGAGCTTCTTCAACTATACATATTGTTCTGTATTTTGAGTTTTGTTTTGGAATAGATTTTCTTAAAAAGGCAGCTCAATATTTAAGATTTTGAAAAATTGTGATGTAAATTATTACTTTGTCACTATACAAGGGAGGAGGATGCAGTGGTTTAAGGTACAGACAATTTATGTGTGGAGCAACAGGAAGTAAAAAATCCCTGTCTCTCAGCATCTATTAATTTAGTACGTTTAATTTCTGGCACTGCTAAACACTGATTAAGTAATCCTTTAGTTTAAGAGTTTCTAACCACATAGAATTGAGTAAATCTGGCGAGCCACATTTTAATGTATATAAAATATATTTGTTCATTTTTAAATAAGATTGTCAATAAATTTTGTTTTAGATCTTAAAAGCATACATTTGTACGTTCTATTTACTCATTTTCATTTTAAAAACTGTTTTTAGTATGAATATGTAACAACAAATCCCACCATTATGTACAACTATAATGCACCAATAAGAAATGTGGTGAAAAAAACCCTATTTTTAGTTTGGGACAGTGGCACAAGCCTATAATCCCAGTGGCTTGGAAGGCTGAGGCAGGAGGATCACAGGTTCAAAGCCAGCCTCAGCAAGCAGCCTCAGAGGTGATAAGGTCTCAGTGAGACCTTGTCTCTAAATAAAATACAAAATAGGGCTGGGGATGTGGCTCAGTGGTTGAGTCCCCCTAAGTTCAATCCCCAGTACCCCTCCCCCAAAAAAACCCCAAACCTGTTTTTAGTTTCAATTATGTCCTAGTCACTGTATTAGATGACAGGTTTCAAAAGGAAATGAGTTAAAATTAGCTGTAGAGATATGTCCAGAGGATTAAATAGTGTGATGAAAAACAACACATGGAGGAAACCAGGGTGCTAAAAGGGTGTGCAGAAGGTCTATCTGTTCCCCTTTTGAGGGTGGTCGGGGTGCGGTAGGTTTTTGATTTTGTTTTGTTTGTAGGACTAAACTTAAGAAATAACATATAAATGCTGTAATTATTCTAATAACATTTAAAATATATTCTCTGTTTTAGTGCTGCAATAGTATACGCCACACTTAAACTTCTCCAGGATTCAAAACTTTTTAAAAAGAATGTAGTGCAAGATGATGCAGAGAACCCCCTTTCTCCAGGAACTTCTGTATGTATGAGTATTACACTTGTCCTTACAATACTTATTGCATAATAACTATTGGCATGCTAGGAAATTGTCTAATTATTTGAGTGAAACAAAGTGGTAAAGTACAAAGAGAACACTGAATTCAGAATAAAAATACTTGTGTTTAAGTCCTATTTATTGTACTTATTGACAGGAATACCTCGAGATAATCTCTTAAAATTAAAAAAAAAAATTTATAATGTCATTTGCGAACTGATGGAATTGGATAAAATAATCACAAAAGTTCCATCAAGATATATCATTGCAGTGTTTAGATATGATCGTACTACACATAAAGTTATCTCATGAGACTTGCTCTCTGTCCTGCTTTTGAGTTTATTATCTGAGCATGGCCAGTAAGATACCTGTAGGATCTTACTAGTTTGTTTTGTTTGTTCCTTGGATTTCTTAGAGTCCTCCATATTTAAGGTTTCAAATGTATTTGACAGCTGGTCACAAATTCTATGATTAGACTTTGATAAGACCATATACTTTAACAATATAGGGTTGATTAGGATTAAAATATTAAGATTTATTACACTGAATTCTTGCTCATTATTTCAAGAATTACTAATAAAATTTCTAATATCCAGCATCATTACAAATTAGCAAAGCTAATTATACTAAATAGAAACTCATTTCTAACTATATTAAAAGCACTAACCATACTGAAAAGCAATCTAATTCTAAAAACTGTCTCAGAAAAATGGTTATAAACTGGAGGTGATTTTACATCCCAGGGGAGATCTGGCAATGTGTGGAGACATTTTGGTTGTCACGAGTAGAGGGAGTGCTACAGGCATCAGTTGAGTAGAGGCCAGACACACTGCTAAATATCTTATAATGTACAGGAGAGCCCACTCCCCACCCCCAGCAATTATCTGGCCTCAAATATCAAAGCATAAAGGTTGACAAACCTTGATTAAGTTGAAGTGAGCTTTGGCTTTTCGTTAGGAACATGAAATATAAGCACTTAAAGGTTAGGTTTTATTGATGAACATTGTTTTCTGTATTTCTCATCTAAATACAAGATTCCTTGAATACTTGGCCCATTCTAATCACCACCCTACCTATGAGGCCTCTGTTCACTGCTTACTCTTGTTCTCAGGAATAACTCACCTTTCTTTTCCTGTACATACCACCTGTCCATCTACATTCCAGCACCCTTCAGGTCCCATTAGCAGTTTCTGGATAGCAGGTAGTGCCAGTTGGTTGGACACAATGAGCTACCAGATGCCTGGCAGAAAATTATAGAACAAAGGACGGGTTGTTAAAATTCCCTGAGGGTCTATGATTGACTTCCCCAAGAACAAGATTTCTCTGCTCTTCCCTCCCCAGTAGCTATGGACCCCTTTAAAGTATAATAACAAGGATGGTAAATCAGTTATAATACATGTTTGGAATGAGAGCCACACAAAGCAGTGTAACACAGAGAGTTAAGTCTGTGGATTCAAAACTCAGGAAGACACAGGGTTGAGTCCCACCTGGGCCAAAATATGGGGTTAAGCCAGGTAGTTAACCTTTCTAACTCAGTTCTCCCAACTGAAGAACAGAAATAACAATGTCCTTCTTTGGCTATTAGAAAAATTAAATGAGATATTGTGTATAAAGCATGTAGCACAGTGCCCAACACATCATTGAGCATAATAAGTGTTCAATTAATATTAGTGAATGTTATTTATTATTTTTTGGCTCTTAAAATGGTGTTGACAAAAACTTTTGATGACATGGAAACTGCTGACAATATAATTTTCATATTTTATAGAATGTACAAAATAATTTTTAAATTAAAAAAATACTATGAAATGATATTGGATGTTTCTCTTAGCTTACATTTGGCCTTAGGTTAGAACTTCAGCATTATGAAATGGGAAGATAACTATTATTTTAACATTGTTTAGGCCTCAGAAAATAAAGATGATAATGAGTTTTTAGACCCTATTTCCCTGAATGCTCGAGAATATTTCAACATTCATCTGTGGTTGAGGTGCCGCCTAGCACTGGTGACTGCATTTGTCTCACAGATTCGTGGCATTGGAATTGTGAAAGGTACACATGTCCTATTTTCTTTATCAATATTTCCACAAAATGTAATTTTATATAGATAAAGGGGCAGTGATATATTGGGATATCTTTTGCTATAAGGTTCACTTTATTTATTTGTTTTTTTGGTACCAAGGATTGAACCCAGGGACACTTAACCACTGAACCATATCCCTAGTCCTTTTTATTTTGAGTCAGTGTCTTGCTAAATTTTGCTAAGGGCCTTGCTAAATTGTGGAGGTTGGCCTGGAACTTTCAATCCTCCTGCCTCAGCCTCCAGATTCACTGGGATTACAGGCATGTGCCACCTCACGTGGATATAATGTTCACATTTTATAACTTTCTAGCTTGATCTCTTTCCAGAATTTAAAAATCTGGTATTAAATAAAAATAATATTTTCCAACATTATGCCATACATATTACAGTGCAAAACAGCAGGGAGATTTGTCATCTTGGAAAGTGGCTAAGCACAGGGGTGAGGAGCGCCAATCTTGTAGCCACCCAATTTGGGTTCAAATGCTGGATCCACCACTTCCTCACCAAGTCTTTCCTCTGCCAACTCTCTCAATGCTTGTGTGCCTGAGTATCCTGCTCTGTAAAATGAAGATAATTATACCCATTCATAGGAGTGTCAGAATTAAATTGGTTAAATAATCTTAGTTAATTAATCTTAGATAATATAGCCTAGCACATATAAATGGTAGTACTTGCAGTGATTAATAATTATTTATTTGTAAACCTAGATATTTGCTCATGTCTCTCTCCCAAATGAAGTTATTTCATGTAATATTATTGCTACTTTACAGCGTTGGAATATCCTAAAGTACTTGGCTCCAAATGACAGCATTTTTTTTCTGCATTTCCTGTAGTCTGTTTTCCTCTCATTCTTTGACCTTATGCAATATTACTGTAATGAGCATTGCGGATGTTATACATATATACTTTCTTATTTTCTCACTGCATTTTAAATAACCACACTTGTTTATCGTAGAGAATGATTTGACAGATTGTTTGAGCCTCATCCGTGAAGTATGTGTGGAAGCAAAAAGTGCAGAGGACTTGGAGCTACAGGCTGAATTCTTGATGCAAGCTGTAGTCCTTGGCCTGCAAGAAAAGCATTTAAAGGCAGACATCATCACAAACCTTCAGGTAAGAAGGAAACTGTTCATATTTATATTTAGGAAGGATTCCAGTTAGAATAAAAGGAGAACATTTTAAATTCGATGAGGTGCTGAATGCATAACAAGCAACATGGCTAGCTAGCTCTTGTTTCAGTGAATTGGAAAAGGTACTAGCAAATGGAATATTTTTATTTTAATAGGATATAATACATTTGCTTGAAGGAAAAGAATTTATATCTCCTCGATCTTGGTTAACGCTGGCGAGAAGCTTTGTTCTACTGGATGACTTAACAAAAGCTGAGAAATTCAAGGAATCTCCCTCTTCAAAAACAGAAAAGTTACAATTTTTGACTCAGGCTCACAACATTCTTATTGAACAGGTGAGAATGCTTTTGTATCCCACAAGATACAGAAGTTTACTTTTCTTTTTTGTTATTCCAAACTACATTAACTAATTGTTCATGACAATTTTTTTTTTCATAGATGCTAACTTTTGGAGAAACAATTGAATTGTATTTATCAAACACTGAATATGCAAATCTATTACAACCTTTGAAAAATATCTATCTTCCTCATGTTATGTTATTGGCCAAAATAAAAATGAGAATTGGTAAGAACATTTAAACATATATTGCATATGTTTAAATCTGAATGTTTGTGAGTATTGTGTGTAACAGATATAACATTTCAAGTTATTTTCAGGCAAGCTATCATGTGAGTGCATTTATTTATTTATTTATCTATCTATTTTTTTATTTTTTATTTTTTTGGTACTGGAGATTGAACTCAGGGGCACTCGAACACTAAGCCACATCCCAGCTCTATTTTGTGTTTTATGTAGAGACAGGGTCTCACTGGGTTGCTTAGTGCCTCACCATTGCTGAGGCTGGCTTTGAACTCGCGATTCTCCTGTCTCAGCCTCCCTAAGTGCTAGGATTACAGGCTTGCACCACCATGCCCGGCTATATGAGTGCATTTAAAAGGAGTAGTATTTATGAACACTCTGGCTTCATTTATTTAACAGTTTTTTTTATCACTTACCAATATTTATATATGATTAGAGAATGAAGGTGATTACAGTAATTATAAAATGCCTAAATACTTGCTTTGGACTATTGCATTTTATCTAGTCAATCAATCATTTGGATTGAAATTATACCCACGTAGTCTACGTTAGAATTTCTATGTATTTCAGCATCTTTATTTTTAAAACTCATACAAATACAAACTAAAAAGCACATTTCTTATATAACACTATTTTTGTCCACTAACTTACACCTGGTTTCTTTACATTTGTGATAAATTGGTAAAGAAGATTTGGGACAGGAATATGTAAAAATGCATTATGTCTTTTAGGTTATAATTGATGCTTTTAAGTAGCTGTATCTTTAAAAATGCTTAACTAATGTCAATGAACTAAGAAAACACCTTTAATAAATATATGAACAAAGGTGATATTCATCTTCTCTGAGCTCTAATAACTTGTTTGTAAAATTTTAGGAAATAAACTTCTACCTTACAAATGTGGGAATTGTCAAAAGTCTTTGTATTTTTATGAAACAAGGTGTCTTGAAGGCACTGCATCTACGTCTCTTCTTAATACATTAGCTGGTACCTTAAATAGAGGATTTGCTGATAACAGTATTCTAAATGCCAGATGGATGGTATGGTTTCCAAGCAGTGGAAATGCTGTATATTGGCCTTACGGCCATCTGCATGCTGAGCCCTTTGGGAGACCTCTCCAGTCAGTGTGGTCAGAGCTCTCACCTCCTGTGGCCTCACTCCTGTGCCAGAAAGCAGCTTCCCTCTTCTCAAAGCACAGCCTCTTGGCTTTGCTCTAGCTCCCCAGCTTCTCTATCCTTCTTGGGGTCCTTCTTCAGCATTTTTAACCCTCTCTCACACGTCTTCCACTCTCCTTACTCACTGTGTCCTTTTCCTCACTCTCAGTTTGTAAATATGTTCAATTTGTACATTAATTTAAAAACAAAATAAACAAAGAAAACAACACATACAGTAACAGTGACAGATCTGCCCTAAACCTCTCCCTCCCTCCAACATCCACTGCCAGCTGGGCTCCTTGAGTGGATTATGTTTCCTCCCTCCCCTTTCCTTACCTCCCATTTGCTCGTTATCTCACTTCATTCTTGATCTGGACCAGAAAACCCACACTTGATGAGGCCACCAAATAGTTAAATCAATTATAATTCCAAGGTGTGATTTTCTGACCTTGCCCTTATGGACTCCGTGCAGCATTTGACATTGCGTGCCGACATCAGTCGCAGCTGCCTGAAACTCTGCCTTCCTAACCATTATGCACTGCCTCCTGCCAGTTTTCCTCTTTCCTCTCTGATCTCTTCATTACCTTTGTATGTTCTATTTACATAAATAAATAAACACTCTCCGTTTGTTTTTGTTTAAAGGGCTTCTTATGATGTGGTCCTGGCCTCCTGTTCACCTTCCCTTCAACCCTCCAGTCACACCAAACCGTTCTAGGTCTGTGCTTGCTTTAGACCTTGCACTTGGCTATTGTCTCCACTGGAACCGTCTTCCCCCAGAACTCCACTGTCATCATGTCCTTCTGTGGCCTCTCTTCTTGCACACATGTAGATAGACATATATCATTTAATTTTGTTTATCCTTCAGACCTCCTCTAAGCATTGCATCCTCTGGAAAGCTTTTCCTGACCCTCAAGACTGGGTTAGGTGCCTCACTCCCCTGCTCGTTGTCTATTCCTATTGTAGCACTTATCAGATTGGTTATTAAGGCCAGTTTGCTTGCTTGAACAGTCCATTTTATTGTAAACTTGTGTTAGCCAGCTTTTCATCATTGTGACCAAAGTACCTCATAAGAACAACTTAGAGGAGGAGAAGTTGATTTTTTAGGATCATGGTTTCAGAGGTTCAGTCCATGGTCAGCCAGGTTCCATTGCTCTGGACCCCAGATGAGGCAGAGCATCATGACAGAAGGGCACAGTGGAAAAAAGCTACTCAGCTCAACGTGGCCAGGGAGCAGAGAGAGAAGGAGAGGGAAAGGGATGGAGCGACTGGGCAGATGAGCCTTTCCAGGCATGTCCCCAGTGACCCGCTTCCCCCAGCCGTGCTCCCACTGCCTATAGTTAGCACCCAATCAGTCAGTTCAAACTAGGAAGAACTGATTATGTTATAGTTCTCATGATCTAATCATTCACCTCTGAATATTCCCACATGGACACAGGAGCTTAGTTGTCTGATCTTAGAACTTACATAAGATCTTGGACACCAGTGCCTTAACTCTGAAATGGGGACAGGGCCATTTATCCTACAAATTTGAAGTAAATGAGATAAAGTATTAAACAGTGGCTGGCACAGAGCAGTCATGCAGTAAAAGGTATTACTGTTGTTATTATTCTTTATATTTTAATTTGTCTTTTCTGTTTATTTGACTGCAGTTTTCTTATCCGTCATTTTGATCAAGTGGTTTTCATTATTTCCTTCCTTCTATTATTACTTTAGACATAAAGTACTTTTTTTTTTTTGTACTTTTTCTTTCCCAGTCCTCAGACTCAAGCCTGTGGATCCCTTCTACAGTACTCAGGTTTAGCTTCCTTCTCCCACTGGGGACTCTCACCTGCTTCTCTCCAGGTCCAACCCCAGCTGGCTGAGATCTTTAGGTGAATGCTACAGTCCTATTTTAATTTCACCTTTTAGAGAAGATAACTATAATTTTTTATATTTCTTTCCTACTCTCTCCAACTCCTAGATTTAATTGAGATAATTTAGTACCTTTTGATGCCAATCATCTTAGTTTTTTTTTTTTTTTTTTTTTTTTTGGAACTCTTTCCTTTCTTTTTTGTAATAATATCCAGTGTTAGTCATCCTACCATTGGGCAAGTGCCGCTGTTTCTCCCTTCCACCTCCCCTTCATTCATCTTCTCTTCCTGTCTGTGTTCTGCTTTACAGATTAGTGATTGAATCTTTCTATTCTATAATGCTTTCCCCCAATGGGATAGTGAGCTGCTATTCTCTCTTAATTCTTTTTCTCTGCAAAGGCCCTTCTGTGCTCTGACAGGTGAATAATGTGCTATCTCAGCTCGGTGTTGGAATCTTGGGGGTATGGCCTTTTCTCTAGGATTTTTAAAAGTCTATTTATTCTAATTAGGTATACATGACAGCAGAATGCATTTTGATTCATTGTACACACATGGAGCACAACTTTTCATTTCTCTGGTTGTACACAATATAGTCACACCATATGTATAGTTGTACATGTACCTAGGGCATTGATGTCCATCTCATTTCACCATTTCTAGGATTTGATAGATGTTATTCCATCATTTCTAGCTTCAAATGTTGCAAATTAGAACTGCATTGTTAGTCTAACTTTTCTTTTCTTTTGGTAAGAAATTTGTTCTTTCTGCCAGAGAAACATAAGATTTTCCCTTTTTCATAGTTCTGGAAATTTACCAGCACATGACTGGGTATGTGTATCTTTGTTCTCTGCCCTAGAACACAGTAAGCCCTTTCAATCTGCAGGAAAGTCTCTTTCCAGCTCTGGGAAAATTTCTGCTTGCTTAATCACTCCATACTCACTCTCTTTGTTCTTTCTTCTTTGGCTACTATTAAAAGCTGGAGCCAGCCTGTTCAGATAAAAATCTCAAGTATGTGATTTCTTTGTCCTTTGTCTTCTCATTTAAAAAAAAGAGGATGTCTTGGTCAGTTAGAACTGCTATAATGAAATACCCTAGACTGGGAAATTTATAAATAAGAGAAATTTATTGCTCACAATTCTGAATGCTAGAAATCTAAGATCAAGAATTGGTAGCTGGTGAAGGCTTTCTCTGCTTCATAAATGGTGCGTTTTATTGATTCTTACATTGTAAAGGAGGCAAACAGCCTTTCTGAGCCCCCTCTATAAGGGCATTCATTCCATTCATGAGGGTTCCACTTTTACAACCTAACTACTTGCATAAGTCCTGACTTCTTAATACCATCATTATGGGAGTTAGGTCTCAACATGTGAATGGGGAACACAAATATTTAGATCATAGCAGGGAATGACAAGGGCCCCATCTCATAGGTGACTGAATGAAAAAAGATGCCTATACCAGTGCCTGGACCAGTAAGCACTACTGAGTGTTGAATATTAATGTGTGTATGTTGAGTTTGGATCTGTCTTCCAAGTCTATCATCTTTTCTCTTAGAATTTTTGTTTATTTATACCATCATGGTATGAGCCATTTCTACTTCTATGTGATCTTCCTAACCATTAACTAAGATTTCATCATTGATTGTCTTCTCAAAATCATCTGATAACCTTGTATCTCTATATATGCCGTCCTTTTTCTTACTTTAAGTTGTTGTCCTACCCTCAGTCAATTTTATTTCACCAGTGCCACTTTTCTGGAGGTTATATTTGTTCTTCCTTCTGCTGGATCATCTTTGCTTGGATGTCTCACTTTGTCTACTTACTTGTGGTCGAAGTCCAGCTATTGGACTAACTTCAGCAGTGGTAATGCTGCAGATCACCATCAAAGTAGCTAGTTCTGCCTCTACCAGCCTTCAGGAGTTTAATTCCTTCCTGAGGCACCAGGATAAACAACAAAGGCCAGCATTCTTTAGCTCAGGCATGGAGACCACTTTGGCCATTGTCAGGTCTCTCATAGCTTCTGGGAAGCCAAGAAGGCAGGCCCCCAGACCTAGCCTTCTCTGGAGCTGTCAGACATTGTTTCAAGCTCTCTCTAGGATGCTGTCTCTGATCTGTGACCCAAACTGTCCTGTCCCTGTTTTTCAGCATTTGTCTAGTCCAGAATGCAGAAAAGTGGGCACCAGCTCTGCCTATTGTCACCCATTACCTTCTAGGACCCACCTACTTCCTGCACCAGCAGCTGCTCAGTCAGTAGAGGTCAATGGATGGTTGGATTAGATAGTGAACGAGAGGCCAGTGAGAGCATGCTCAAGCAATCATCTGTTCAGAACCTTCTCCTTCTCTCCCATCTCCCCTCCCTTCATGATTAATATTGATCATTGTTATTATGATGATTATCAGATATGAATTTAATTATTTAACGTAAATTATTCGGTTAAAATTCTTCATTTGTGGAATTAGCTTGATTTAGTTGGTCTCTCAAATTCCTTCCAGTTCACAGATCTCATGAGAGCTATTTTTATGCCTTTCTAATCTGCAAATTTATTACATTATCAGAAAATTTGATTTCCCCATGAGCTTAAAGTACAGACTGTGTAAAATCAAATGTATTCTCTGCTTTTCTGACTTACTAATCTTGAAGATGTGTCACCACTCAATGACAATACTGTTGCTGCTTTTTAGACTCATTTGAAGCTGAACAGCTTGCTTTCTGGTATATTATATTAAATACAGACTTTAAAAACAAAACCAGAAGCAGACTTTCTGTCAAAACAATGTTAGTTTCACAACTTCTTTTTCAAAGAGTTGATGTTTACTGGAAAAAGGAACACTTCAATATTATGAAGCACAAAGTCATCTGTGACTTGCTTTCTTGACAGTTTTTCTTTATAGTATAGATTGCATCACAAGAATAGAGCTACTTAAAGTTTTTTTTTTCCTTTCTGAAAGTCACTAATAGAAGATAGTGTTTTGAGGTTATTTTTAGAAAACAAAAATAAGCATCATGATTATTTGATTATTTTCCCATTAATTACCTTAACTTAAGCTTTCTTAATAGAAGAAAAAGTGGATTACCTGTGGTAAGTAGCAAATAAAAGTCACTTAAATTTCTTTGTTTCAATCTGCCAATATTTGCTGAGGACCACTACGTGCAAGAATGATGTAGGGGAGTGGTGACATAATTGGGAGCCAGTTGCCATCTCTGCCTTCAAAGAACCTATTATCTAGTTGGTGAAGAGAGAGAAAATCAATAATTTCTGTAACAATTCTAATTTTAACAAAAATCTAGAAGAGAATGAAAGTATTATTATATATCACTACTCTGCACCATCCTGCCTTGTCCAGAGTAAGTGCTTAGTAACTTCTCTGTGGGGGTTTAGGGGAAGGACTTTCTCTTTGATCTCACCATCCACATAGCATGTTCCTGAGCTAAAAATTGATAACAAGTACTTTTCTTTTTTTGAAAAAGAACCTTTTGGCTTCTTGGAATCAAAAACTTTCAGAACCCAATAGGACCTCAGGTATTTTCTAGTTCTGCTGCTTCACTGTTTCTGAGGAAGACACTTAAGACCCAGAGGCATGGAGGTTCAAAGCCTCAAATGACATGGTAGCTCCAGTGACTGGCCAGGACCCAGTACTTCAGCTGGAATCAAGCATCTGTATTGTGCAGTCCTACACTGCCTTTCTGTTTACATTCCTTTCTTATATTTATTCAACTATCCTTCAAAGTTGTACCCTACTCCCTAGTTTTCTACTACTTTTCCCTACCCTCTTTCTACTTTAAAATAACCAAAAGCAGGGTGCTTATAAGTTATTGGCCTGGACAACCTTTCCCAGGTATGGGTAGGGCTCCCTAACCTGCCACCACAGCACCCTGTATTTTCCTTGCCACACAACCAGCTACACATTATTTCAACTATCTGTCTGGCTGTCCATTTTCTCCATTAATCACCAAGCTCAATAACTTCATTCTTAAGAGGCCATGTAGGATTATAATTTAGGGGCCAGACTGCTGAAGTACAAATTATGGCTCTGCTGTTTACTAGCCATGAGACCATGGGCAAGTTACTTAAATATCTTTGAGCCACTGCTGTGTCCTCTGTCAAGTGAGCATGATAATGGTCCCCATTCCAAGCTGTAAGGATCACAGGGATAATACATGCCAAGTACATGAGATGGTACCATGTACATGAGATAGCATGTAGAAAGCAGTTAATAAATCTTAACCCTATTATTCATTTCTATCATTTTTTATCTAGTGCTTGAAAATATATCCAGAAAATATTTGCTGAATAAATGTCTGTCTGACTTTGAGGCCACATAGATTAAGAAAAATGCTTCTTTCATCCACCAATCCTTTATTATGTTAAGTGATGATGGGTCCATGTAGCTATAACAGGAACCCTGTCCATATGGGTTTGCTAACTAGTTGAAATGACAATACATACATACATAGCATAGCAAGTAACCACTGAAGTACTTAGTAGAAAACTACTATGTAATAATATATGCAAATTTTATTGGGAGCAACATAAAACTCCTAGATGTTTCCCTACTAATGAACTTATTTTAGGAATATAAAAGTTGTTCGGTAGAGCATTATGAAATTTTAGAACTGAAAGAGACTTGAGATACCATCTTTCATTTTAAAAACAAGATAAGTTGGAGATTTACAAAAGATAGAGTTATGGCCATTCATTGAAATGTTGGGTATTGTTTTTCTTTAAACTATTACTTGGATCCTAAAAACTGTGAAGACCACCAAAGTTGTTAACAAATACCATTACTGTGAGAGAAGGCTTGCTATGAACACCGTGTGTTTTATTATTTTGACCCACTCAGTTGTTTTCCTTTTAGGACATACATTAGCCAAACAGGTATATTACAGCAATAAAAAGAAGGACTCCTCAAAGTGGTTACCTGCTCTTCATCTTTTTGATATTGCATTGAGGCTTTGTAAGATAGCAGCTATGGAGGAATATGAAGTGCAAGCTGAAATCCTCTTTCAGAAAGGTAAGACATACTTGGGGTCAGAACTATATAAAGTTTGTAAAATATTTTTTTTAACAATAGGATTCTTGACTATAAACATTACAGACTTTACCAAGGGCTTGGTAAAGCACCTTGAAACCTCTGCCAAACTTAGTTTTAGATGAAAGAACACTACTTGTTTGTTTATATCTAGAAAGAAAGAATGATTTTTCTTTGGTTTCTTATATAATTGACCTTCCTTATACAGTTTCATATTTGACTAAGAAATGTCAGCATTAGCTACTTGGCTATAGATAATATTACTTAAATGATGCTTGGAAAATATTTTTCCTATATTATTTCATTGCCCAGCTAAACATTTTGATTAATTTCTATCAGTAAGAGATACATGTTTATTGAAATTAAATAGATATCACATACCTATACTTACAACTTGTGTACAATGCCTATTTGTGTAAAATGCATATAATTTTATTGTGGCCACTTAAGGATAAAAACAAAGGGTGATGGTTGTTGTAATTTATTGAGCACCTACTAGATGCTAGTCATCTGGTAGTATTGTCAGTGTTTCACATCTTGTATTGCTAATTCTCACATTCTTACAACCTCTACAAGGTAAGCATGTCTAATCCTGGCTGATAAATGAGGAAAACAAGGTACAGTGTGATTAAGTAACTTTCCAAAAGTCAGCAGCTACTAAATGATAGTGCCCAGATGTGAACTCAGTGCTGACTTTTCCACATGAAAGTGCAACTCTTGCAAATAGTGACTATAAGATCTCCCTGTCCTGCCCTTTTTGCTATAGAAGTGCTCACTTAAGGCCTACAGTGAAATGATGGGGCTCACCATGAGGGCTGTGAGGGCTAGAATCATAGAGGATTTTCAAGCATTTGACTTTTTTAGGATTTTTTTCCATTAAGTTTTAAAAAATTAAATTTATTTTTGATTGACAAAAATATTATACATCATGGAATGATTAAATCAACTAGTTAACCTACTCATCACCTCCTATACTTATTTTTTTGTTGTGATAGCATTTGAAAATTGACTCTCTTCAATTTTCAAGTATATGATACATTATTATTAATTATGCTCAACAGGCACTGCAGTAGACTCCCAGAACCTATTCATCCTGTCTGACTGAAACTTTGACCAACATCTCTCTCTTCCCCATCTCCCCATATCTTGGCAACCACTATTCTACTTTCTATTTCTGTGAGTTCAGCTTTCTTTGATTCCACATATGTGCAGTATCTGTCTTCCTGTGTCTGGCTTCTTCCACTTAGCGCAGGGTCCCAGGTTTACCTGTGTTGTTGCAAATGACAGAATTTCCTTCTTTTCTGATGATGAGTAGTATTCCATTGGGTATTTACACCACAGTTTCTCCATCTCTTTATCCATTTAGTGAGGACTCAGGTTTATCCTAGATATTGGCTGTTGTGAATAATGCTGCAGTGAGCAAGAATGTGGCTTTTTTCTTCTTTTTTCTATGATATCTTTGAAATAGGAGAAAGAGGAAAGCAGATATAAAATGGAAACATGAGATATAGGAGAAGAGGGGAAATAAAGTAAGGAAACAGAAAAGTAAGACCATTCATGTTGAGGAAGCCAAAGGCATCTTGAATCAGTGTTGCAGACTGAAGGTTCTGGAAGCCTGAGGCTCCTGGACAAAGAAGCAGCAGGTCTTTCACTACTGGCTTATTGTTCAGCAAGAAACAACAGAAAGACAAAAGACGAGCATATCCAGTTTTGTGAATTTCTAGCATGAAATCTTTGTCTTTATGTTCAAAATGATAGAAAAAGGGGGAAAACATCATTGTATACATATTTCTTCTTCCAGGCAAAATAGAACGTCAAATACTGATGGAAGAGAAATCTCCAGCTACGCAGCTTGAGAGTTTATTCGAAGCTATACAACTCAGCTTGAAAAATGATCAAAACTCAGGGTAAAAACATAGCTTTCCATTGTTGTAGCAGCGTTTTTGTTGGTTTAAGCTCCATGTTCCAGTAGGGCATTTGATATTCAAAGTGGGAATGAATGAGTGGCCTCTTCATGGCAGGGCTAGTGCAGTGGGACTCATCTGTCCATCGGGTTTACTGACATGATTTTCAAGCATTTCGCCTTTAGCTTTAATCCAACGTCCCATTTACATTAACAGTAGATGCTGCCCATTGTCACAGTGGCCCAGTGAACCATTTAATCATTCCTAGCCTATACCCAGATCTCTTGTCAGTCTTAGAATTGTGGGAGGAGCAGGGAGTTCCTCAGAGCTCTTGGTTTCCAGCCAGAAGATCCTCCCTTGGATGTGAAATTGTATCTAGAAAGAATTTGTGTGGATATTCACTCTGGTCATCAGCACTAGGGCTGGTCAATTTAATTATGTATAAAAATCACCACAATATTGAGGTTAACCACCATTGCTAGAATAGCACTGATCTCTGCGGCTCCACCAACAGACCTAATCCATACTGTACCACTGCTATCTGTGTAACTCTCTGTGCTTTCGATTTTAATTAGTGCAAGCTGTGGGGCTGGTTTTTAAGGCAGGTAGTCTTATCCTGATCTTCCCTTCTTTAGTACCTTGTGTGCTGGAATATTCTAGAAAGGTCTTGATGCTGGGCTCCAGAGCAATCATAGCATGGAGTGTTGCCAGCACTGGTCAAGGTAGAATGCTCAGCTCTCTTCAAGGGCTTTCAGTATCAGGGACAAAGATTCCAATATCTGTGGCCAAATCTATGAAAAGAGGATGTAAGTTTGGAGCAGATGCTATTTTTGCCAATATATACCCTTAATGAGCACAGACAATTGTAGGAAAGTGATGAAAAAAGGTTATCAGTGGTGAAGATATTTAATAAGAAAAATGCTGTATCATTTTAGGTTGATAAGAGATTCCTACCTAGAACTGGCCTTATGGTATTTGCATCTGAAGAAACCAAAGAAAAAGATGTCAGCAACACCATTAGCACTTAAGGTAATGGTCGAATGTATTAGAAATTATGTTAATTGTCTTTGATCTTGCTATTTTAGTAACACTGTGCTGTTGAAATAATGAGGCATTTTTCCTGTGTGACGTGGAGAAATTAATTCATTACTTTATAGTCACACTTGTATTTAGATGTCTCTTTGGACATTTTATGTAGGGTTCTGGAAATTGATTTCATTTATGTTTTTGCTTGTGAAAATGTTATACATGTAAATACTGTAAAGCAGCAAGTCATTAGTAAGGATCAGAATATTGTAAGAAATGATATATTGGCTAAACAAATGGACAAGTAAAGTTTTCAGTACTGACAAAGCCTATAAGCAGCTAACCTATAGAGTCATTTGTTCATTCACTCGTTGGGTATCTATGAGTACCTACTGTGGCCTCAG
This sequence comes from Geosciurus inauris, assembly GCA_004024805.1. Classification (NCBI taxonomy): domain Eukaryota; kingdom Metazoa; phylum Chordata; class Mammalia; order Rodentia; family Sciuridae; genus Geosciurus; species Geosciurus inauris. Next base: position 100,920 of record PVHX01003872.1, on the reverse strand, counting down.
CACTATTCCAGAGGAAGGTGAGAAACCAGTGCTCTAGATGAGCCCAGTCCCTCCCCTCATGGAGCTTGCCTTTCAGTGGTGGTGGGGGGGGAATAGACTGAACCAGTGAAGGAAGAAAGTCAAAAGAGGGAGGCTGGGAGGGACCAAGGGAGAAAGAGGGAGGAGGGAAATGACTTAGGATTAGGGAAAAACATGGGTTTGTGGGATTGTAAATAAATGTGGCCAGAAGATGGGATGTTCCAGGTGGGACTGGATGGATGAGGAGGGAGCCCTGCCAAGGGTTACTGAGGAATATATCACCTAGAGCAGTGTTTTTCCAAACTAAGGTACGGAAACATCTTTGAAAATCTTGTGAAAATGCATTTCTGATTCAGCAAGTTGGGGATGGGGCCTGTGGTTTGGTGTTTTTAACAAGCTCCCAAGTAATGCTGATGTTGGTGGTCTTGGGCTACATTGAGTACTAAGGGTCTAGACTGAGGGAGATCCTAGAAGTAGGAGTCAACCAGGTGGCTTTGAGGTGTATGAGCTCAGTCATTTTACTTTTTAAATTTCAATACACATTCATTCTTACTGAATAATCATTTGACTCCCCAAATAGATCTTTGCAGAAAATATTGGTACCAAATCTCTAATGTTTGAGACAGCATAAACATGATTTAAAACCTTTACACAGATAGACTCTCAGTCAGTTGAATTATTCATTTGGTAGTTGCCTTAGGTGGATAGCACCTATTTTTTTTTTTAATTGAAATAATTACAGACTAGAAAAAGTTACTTTTTGTAGTGTGATAAACATGTTTATTTCCATAAGAGAAAAAATACTTTGTTTCCATAGCAAGTGGCAATACAAATTAATATCATGGTATGATAATAACATATCACTTTTTTGGCCCATACTAGAGAAGTGTTTATAATTAAGAGCATAAAGAAGTTAGGATTTGAATGAAAAGAGTAGTAATTCCATGTAATATGATTATTATTTTCTATATCTCTTAACACAGAATAAATATTTTAGCAAGTCTCAAGAAGATGGCCAAAAACAAAACATTTCAGACACATCAAGACCATTGAAATACAGCATTTGAAATTTATCCAAATAAAGAATACACTATGAACCCTAAGGAAGCATTGTTATTTCACTTTTGTGAACTGTCCATATCGTGCAGATTGGGGTTTGAATCCCAGCTTCCTGACATACCAGCCATGTGATTTGGGAACTTTGAATGCCTCCTTTCCTCACTTCTGAAACAGAGATGAAGGATGGCATGTGCCTGTTTCTGTGGTGAGGAGAATAAACAAGGTTAATTGCCTTGCACATAAAAACTACTCAAAAAGTGAAACTATTACATGTTGTTATATAACTTCAGCCAAACATCTACATTCTTTCTAAAGTATTTTTTACATAGTAGATATTCAATAATTATTTGTTAGCTAGGTTGAATTTACTGGTTCTTCAGTATTCATTTATTCATTCATTAACCAAACACTTACTGAGGTCTTAATGTGTCAGGCACATTACTATCTTTCCCCAAGGAGCACAGAGTCTGGCAAGGGAGAGGCATAATTGCATTGCAATGTGATAAGGACTGTAAACACAATATGTCAAGGTGGAGAAGTCAGGCAGAGTAATTCTGCTTTGGGGGAATGCTGGAGAAGGCTTCACGGATAAGATGAATTTTTGAAGAATGAGTGGAATTTTCCAAGTAGTTAAGTGGGAGAAAAATAGTTCAGAGAGATCAGCATGCATATTTTAAAAAAAGACTTATTGACGTACAATTTCCATCCATGAAACTAACCTATTTTAAGACTCAAGTTTACAGAGTTGTACAGCTATCTCTCTCATCCAGTTTTAGAACATTTCCATCATCCCAAACGTGATCGCTTGTGCCCATTTGCAGCCAATCCTTCTCCCACCCAGCCCCGTACAACCACAAAACTTTGCTCTTCCCAGACATTTACTGTAAATGGAATCCTACAGGGTAAAACGTTTTGTGCCTGCTTCTTTCACCTCATGTGATGTTTCTGAGGTTCACCCATGTATAACATGTAACAAGTTTATTCCTTTTTACTGTCCATACCATTCCATTATATAGAGAGACTTGTGTTTATCCATTTGGCAGTTGATGGATGTTTGAATTGGTCCCTCTCTTCGGCTGTTAGGCTTAATGCTGCTTAGGCTTTATCTTCAGGTTTCAGCATGGACATACACTTTCTGTTCTCTCGGTATGTATCTAAGAGTGGAATTCTGGGTCACATGGAAGCTCTAGGTTTAGCCTTCTCATGATCTTTCAGATCATTTTCCAAAGTGACCGTGACATTTCTACCAGCAGAGTATAAGGGCTCCAATTTCTCCACACCCCTGTTAACACTTTTTATCCATCTTTGTGATGGTGCCATCCTAGTGGGTACGAGATGGTATATCTACGGTTTTGATTGGTATGTCCCTGGGGGCTAATGATGCTGAGATCCTTTTATGTGCTTATTGTCAATTTGATATCTTTTGGGGGGAAGTGTCTATTTCAGATCCTTTGCCCATTTTTCCATTTGGGTCATTTGTCTTTTTTTATCATTGAGTTGTGAAAGGTGTATCCTTTTTCTAGATAAAAGTCCTTTACCAGATATATGATTTGCAAATATTTTCTCCCAGATGGTGGCTTGTGTTTTTCATATGGTTAATAGTATTTTTGGAGACATAAAAAGTTTTTAGTTTTAATGAGGTTAGATTTATCTTTTTTTCTTCAACTGATCGTGCTTTTGGTGGCACATCTACCTTAGAGTTTCATTGATCTGTTTGTGGGGATATTCACTGTCTTTGTTACTGTAGCTTTTAGTAAGTTTTGAAATTGGAGAGTGCATGTCCTCCAACTAATATGTTTTTCCTTTTCAAAATTGTTTTAGTTAATTTGAGTCATGTGCATTTTCATATACATTTTAGGATCTACTTGTCAATTTCTGCAAAATAATGAATGGGATCTTTGGGATCTTTGTGGGATTGTGTTGAATCTATGGAACAGTTTGGGGATAGTTACCATCTTAACAATATTAAGTCTTCTAGTTCATGAATATGAATTGTCTCTTCATTTATTTAGATCTTAGTTAATTTCTCTGAACAGTGGTTTTTACTTTTCAGAATACAAATCTTATACATGTTTATTAACTTTATTTCTACTATGAATGGACTTATTATTTTCATTTTCAGATTGTGTATTGCTAGTATATAGAATATAGAAATATAGTTGGCGTATGTATATTGTTGCATTTTATATCTTGTGACCTTGCTAAACACTTTTATTGATTCTATTTTTATGTATATGTACTAGAATTTTGTACAGAAAGGAACATGTCTTCTGCAAAGATACTTGATTTCCTTTCCAAGCTATTTCCTTTTTCCCCTTTCTGTCCTATTTATGTGAGCGGATACCTATACATTTAAAAAAATGCCCACTATATTCTTTCCCAGTTCAAATTTTTCCAGACTGAGCCAAGTCTAACCTCCTTAATGAAGCTTTCCTCTCAGGTAAAGGGGACTTTTTTTCCATTTCAAATGCCTGGGTCCCTAATTGTCCTCACATTATAGTTATTTAGTGTTCTGTATTCTTTATTTCATGCCCATTAGTCTTGTTTCCAGAATTAAGTAGGCAAATTGCTCAAGTTTATTTAGCCAGTAAGCTGGCAATTGCTACCGCAGAGTGTAAGTAGTTCCACTCAGCTAGTGTTCAGGGTCTTCTTATCTTGGAACAAGGCTGTATTGCTTGATCCCCCACAGGCAGATCTGTCCAGTACCTCCTACCTCTAAGCCCAGCATTTGATTACACAGCCCCATTAGCACATTGTGTTTACTTCTTAGAGCCACAGTAGCCATTGCCTTTCTTTTCCCTTGGGAGTCTTCTAGACAGGAGTGAAATGAAGATTTTTTTTGTTCTTGTTATTTTTTGTTATATTCTGCTGTTTTCTTGAAGATTAAAGAGTTGGTCAAAATATGTTCATCAAAAAATTAGAATATAGGGGACTGATTTAATAGTTATCTCTATTCAGATTATTTAAATCTCAAGAAATGATTGTTGCCAGGTTTGATAATACATGCCTATAATCCCAATGACTCAGGAGGCTGAGGTAGGTGAACCGAGAGTTCAAAACCAGCCTCAGCAACTTAGCAAGGCCTTAAGCAATATAAAAATAAAATATAAAAAGGGCTCAAAATAAAAAATAAAAAAGGGCTGGGGCTATGGCTTAGTGGCTAAGTGCTCCTGGGTTCAATTCCTAGTGTGAGAGGGAGAGGGAGAGGGTGAGGGAGAGGGAGAGGGAGAGAGAGAGAAAAGGGAGGGAGGGAGGAAGGAAGGAAGGAAGAAAGAAAGAAAAAAGGAAAGAAAGAGAAATGACTATTAAACTGAGCATGGTGATGTACACTTATAATCCCAGCCACTTAAGAGGCTGAGGCAGGAGGATCACAAGTTCAAAGCTAGGCTAAGCAACTTAGTGAGACCCTATCTTAAAAAAACAAAAAGAAACAACTATTAGTGTTTAGTTTAATTATCTTTAAAAATGTGAAACAGATACTCATGGAGTTTATGTTCACTTCTGTAACATTGACTTTCTTATGTTCCTGAAAGAGTGTATATGTGTGTATAGATAGTTATATAGGTATATACCCATAGTAAAAAATGTCCCCATTCATTGCTTATTTTAGATAGTCTATGGAACTTTGTAATGGTGTCTTTTTAACATTTTCCTCATTAGAAAAATTATAGCATATACTTACCAAAAACTTTTGAGTAACATTCCCATTTCTGGCATATTTACCCACAGTGTACTCAATCTACAGATCATCTATTAAAATGGCATTTGACTTTACTTAAAGTGACATTTTTTTTTTAAGAGGATAACATTTCATTTCTCTGGTTGTAAGTGATAATAGAATCACAACATGCATGCAGTCATACATAAAGTTAATGCTATGATGACCATCATATTCCACCACCTTTACTGTCCCCATACCCCCTCCCCCTTTACACCCCTGTGAACAGAGTTCCTCCATTGTTCCCATGTCCTTCCCCACATTATGGATCAGCATCCACTTATCAATGAGTACATTCAGCATTTGGTTTTCTGAGATTGGCTTACTTCACTTAGTGTGATATTCTCCAACTCCATCCATTTACCTGCAAATGCCATAATTTTCTTCTCTTTTATTGCTGACTAATATTCCATTGTGTATATATACCACAGTTTCTTTATCCATTCATCTATCAAAGGGCATCTAGGTTGGTTCCACAGTTTAGCTATTGTGAATTGAGCTGCTATAAACATTGAAGTGGCTGCAAAAAGTGACATTTTTTATTAGTATATTATACAAACAATGCAAGTTCATTATAGAAAATTAGAAAAATTGTGAAATTAATTTAATCACACTTAAAATTTGGAATAATCATTGTTAATAATTTTCTCAGCTTATATGTACATGTAATGTGTGTGTGTGTGAATTTTTAAAATATTGGATAATACTTTGTATATAATTTTGTAACCTAACTTTTTCTTTCCTTAATATACTTTAAATATCTTTTACAGATACATTACTATTCTTAATGGCTATATACTATTCAACCAAAATGTCATCTTCAGATGATGAAAAGATTTGTCAAAAACTTTCCAATTTATTTACATTTCATAAAATATTTTAATGTTTTTAGCTTCTTTTCAGAAGGCATAGTTCTATTAAGGAATCAACAATAGATAAATTAGAAATATACAATTCATTGGCCTGGATTGCGATACGGGCTGCAGCACAGGTTGGTGTGATTCTTGTTTAATTTTTTTTTGGTACTGTCATATCAATATTCACCTTTTAGCTATTAAGGCAGCACAATCTAAGAGAAAGGAAATTTTCACATTCTTTGGGATTTGTGTCCATTATGCTTCGTTGGAAAGATTAGAAGTATTCTATATGTGTTGTGTTTTTAATCTCTGTTGCAGTTTTTCTTTAATGAAAATATTGGTAGATATACATTTATGCATACTGCCATGTTGGCAAGTATGTGCCACAGGTAGGTGAGGTAGCTTGTATAAAGTACTTATACATTAATTAAATCATCAAAAATAAATGATTTGTTTGACTGTGAGATAGTCTACATGTCAGGGATCCCATATTTTTTTTTTCACATTGTCATTATTTTTTTTTCCAATGTATATTGAGTGTTACTTTATGAATTTACTTTTTCGTATTACCCACTGTTTCAGTCTGCTTTGTGCTGCTATAACAGAGTAGTACAGACTGGGTAATTTACAATAAACAGAAATTTACTGACTCATAGTTCTGAAGGCAGGGTAGTCCAAGATCAAAGGACCAGCATCTTTCAAGGGCCTTCTTGCTACATCATCCCATGATGGAAGGTGGAAGGGCCAGAGAGAGGGGACAGAAGGGGGCTGATTTGTTTTATTATAAGGAACCTACTCAGATGATTACTGCATTGATCCATTCATGAGGGCAGAGTTCTCTTAAAAGGTCCCACCTCCTAACACTACCACATTGGGGATCTAGTTTCCAATGCATATGAACTTAGGGGGACACATTCAAGCCATAGCATTTACCTAATGGATGATCTATGAATCAGAAATCTTATATTTATGAATTCTAATTTATGTATTAATTGTAGGTCAGTGAAGCCGTGCTAGCAATTAACCTACTTATTGGAAAGAAGAATGCTAGAACTGATAAAGTCAATCAAATGTTATTGCCAAATATCCCAGAATTTGCCACTGTGGACCTTTTGTCTTCATATACAGATTACTTGCTCGGTATGTTTGAATGTCTACTTATTTTACAAAAACCTGGTATATGTAATATGTAAACAGGTTCTGAAGAATTAATTGTGTTTTGTTGGCTTTTAGCTTAGAGGGGATAATGGTTTGGGGAGCCTCCTGGTACAAGTAGGGGTCCTAAGGCCAGATGCTAAAGAGAGGGCTGTTTGCTCACTGCACATATGCACGTGTCACTCAACTTGGAAGGCTCTGTGAAAAAGTGATATTTCTTAATGTTTGTTTATTTTACAATTCACATGTCAAGTGGGACCTTCAGGAAGTGTTTGCTTGAAGGGCTTTCTCTGATCCTCTATCTAAAATGCATCTTCAGTCTCACTCTCATGTGACTCATTATTCTTTTCCTTAGATATTTCACATTTACGTATACATTCAAGGATGTGTTTAATCTCTTTCATTAATTAAATTATCATCAGCTTCCTGGTGTTCAGTCACCATTGACAACAAATTACACAGTTGCTTGCACATAGCAGGCATCCAGTATTAATATTTGTTAAGTCAATTAATGAATGAGAGGTTAGCAGAATTTAAACTTGACCTCACTGCTATTTATATTTTTGCTTCTTTGTGACTCTCTTGTTATTTTGTAAACTATACAAAATATAATATAAATCTCTAAGTTAGAGCAGCAAGAACGTAAATATATATCATTCATTTATGTGTTTGTCCATTCCATCAAAAAATATTTATTAAGGAATTCTTGTGTGCTAAGCACTTGAATAAGTGCTAAGAACTAAGGTGCTAAAGACTAGCTTTGAGACTGACTTTTTTGTAACATTGATATCTGATTTTTGTTTGGCATGAGCTGAGCATTGAGCCAAGAAGACAAAGATTTTTCCTTTTAACCTGAGGGGGTAGTGGTGGCCTTCTCAAATCCTCTGGAACCACATCTGTAGGTGACAGTTTACTTCGCCAAAGGGTCAACTTCCACTGAAGAGTTAACATCTGAAATTCCCCCACTTCCTAAACTCTTTTCTGAAGAACAGATGACTTGGACTATTTTCCAACCTAAGAATTGCCTGAAGTCAAACCATCCAATAGACTTTTTATAGTAAGGCTTGTGTGTGTGTGTGTGTTTGTGTGTGTGTGTGTTCCCTATATGCCTGGTAGCATTTTGTTTCATCAAACCTGGCAACAATCAGCCTGCAGTCGGGCTCAGGTGTACCTCACGTACTGCCTCTTTAGCCTGGACCTCGTAACAAATGTACGTGAGGTACACCTGAGCCCGACTGCAGGCTGCAGCAGAACACTTGAGTGTAAGAATCAGTTCTCATTGACAGTCACTGAGTTTTAGGGTCTACCTTAGATGAAACTTATTTGTTATCCCTGTTCTAAAAACTGGTAGAGCACAAGAAAATGACATGCTTTACTCATGGCAGATGGCAGGGCCAAAGAGCCACAAGCCAAATCATTCAGGCACATTTAAGCCCTCTATTGCTGTCCTTTCCTATTGGTAGAGTAAGTCAAATGGTCAAGTCCAGTACAAAAGAAGTAGGGAAATATACTCTGCTTGTAGAGCAAGGAGAGGGGTGTGAATGTTTACTGAATTATCATCTAACCACCAAACATGGTGAGTTCAGTCTATGACTAGTGGCTGCCTGAGAAGAATTCTGAACCTGTATATGGAAAGACAGGAAAAAGGTGTGTCAATTAATGACGTCATCCATGGGCACACCATGGAGAATGGCATCCTTTAAACTAAATGATATTAGCTGATTCAGCTGAGTAGTCTTCATCTCAATTTAATACCAGAACTTTGTTTTCTTGTTCCATTTCAGTGGCTTTCCTAGCATATTCCTTTTTTTTCCCCAGTTTCCATTTTATATCATTACCACTGCTTTACTATTTTAAGTATAAATTATGAAAATTTAAAGCCCAATCTATTTTGCATTTTGCCTTGTCTAAAGAATAATAATTTTGCCCTCCAGTCTTTTCCTGGCAGGCTGATAATTAATGCATGTTGATGGCTTCCCTCACTTCGGTGTTTGGGTTGGATGGAGGTTCTGAATTCCCACCTGATGGCCTCAGATACATAGATGTCAGTGGAGTTCATATCACAATGAATTGCTAGTAGGGAAAATCTCTTAACAACAACAAATAAAACTTGTTTAATTTTCTTGGCATTAACATAAATTAGCATTCAGAAGAAACCTTCTCACTAGTCTTAGCTTTAAACAACATTAGCATTGATCTATACATGAGGTGGAGAACAAATTCTTTGTTACGCTGTAGAAAGCATTGTATCTATTGGATCAGATATTTCTTTCTTGCTTGCTTGCTTTTTTCTTTGCCTTTTTTTAATTTTTAATTTTTTTGTTCCTGAGGACTAAACTCAGGGACTTGTGCTTATTATGCATGTACTCTCCCACTAATCTATATATATATCCCTAGCCCTGTATCAGATGCTTTGGTCCAGAGGGAAGGAGTCAGAAAACACATCAAGGAGGCAGGGTCTTGCCTTCCATGAGTTTCTGGTCATGAGCAATAAGAACACAAGTACACACTGAAGTCATATAAATTCATCTTTGAAGAGGACCATGTTAGTGAAGGTAGAATTAACATATCCCTTTTGAGGAGAGCTGGACACAGGCAGGATGGCATGAGAGGGTTCCTTAGAGACATTGTTTTCTGGGAGAAGTGCATTGCGGGGCAGATGTAAATTGACATGGAATACCAGAAATGAGATGTTTTTGTCAGCTTTTTCATTGCTGTGACCAAAAGACCTGAAAAGAACAATTTTAGAGGAGGAAATGTTTATTTGGGGCTCTTGGTTTCAGAATCTCAGCCCATAGATGGCCTGGTCCTTTGCTGTACTGAGCTGGGGCAGAATATAGTGGCAGAAAGGTGTAGCGAAGAAAAGCAGTTCAGGACATGACAGGCAGGAAGAAAAGAGAGACTCCCCTCAACCACAGACAAAATATAAACCCTAAAGCAACACCCTCTGTGACCCACCTTCTCCAGACACAGTCTACCTGTCCATAGTTACCACACAGTTAATCACCGTCAGTGGATAAATGCACTGATTAGGGTAAGGCTCTCACAGCCTAATCATTTCATCTCTGAACTTTCTTGCATTGTCTCACACATGAGCTTTCATAGGACACCACGTATCTAAACCATAACAGGAGGGGAAGCAAATGTTTTCAACAGAGAAATTCATCGCTGGAAGCATGATGACATAATAGACTAGTTATACGTGGAAGATGTACTGTTTATCATCTAGCTGGAACCTGAGAGTAATCTGTAGAACAATAAGAGAATCCGGCGATGCACTGGTCCAATTTATTGAGGTATTCTTTACATTGTCTTATAGAAATAGAGACTACAAAATGATCTCTGGAAGTGTGGGGCCGTATTTAGATTTGATGCAAAAAAATATATGTTAGATGCCTACTTTGCAGTTATATTCAAATATAAACAATCTTTTTGTCTTGGTTTTCTTGTGGCCTTAATAAAAAATAAAGCTGGGATAAAAATTATTAAATTCTGCAAGACATGTTGAATTAAAAGTAACATTTAGGATTACAGGTCTCAGATGCAGCCTCTCACAACTAAATACACATGAACACAGACAAATATAAATGCATGTTATGCTAAAAATTAATGTTGGTGAACCTATTGTCAGCATACAAACAGATTTGTGGAGCAGAACTGAGAATCACTATTGACCCTTAATATATGTTTTGTCTCTTGAAGTGGAGCAAATCCAGCCTTAAAAAATATGATTTGTAGCCAGGCGCGGTGGAGCATGCCTGTAATCCCAGCGCTTTGGGAGGCTGAGACAGGAGAATCGCGAGTTCAAAGCCAACCTTAGCAATGGCAAAATGCTAAGGAACTCATTGAGACCCTGTCTCTAAATAAAAGAAAAAATAGGGCTGGGAATGTGGCTCAGTGGTTGAGTGCCCCTGAGTTCAATCCCCGGTACCAAAAAAAAAAAAAAAAAAAGATTTGTAACTCCTTTACCACTTGCTCCTGGTTCAGAGGCATGAGTCAATGCCTCTAATATCTCCCATTTTCTATTCCCCTGAGATACAGTTCCCCATAGTAACAGGCAACTAGAATGAAAAATTAATGAAATCCCAAATAATTACATTACTCATATGTGGGAATGAAGAGATATCACCTGTGCTAGCAATGATGGTGTTAATGGTATGTGTGTGTGTGTGTGTGTGTGTGTGTGTGTGTATGCCATATCAGTTCAGAGTATCATAGGTGTGACTGTTGAGTTCTGATGAGAACTAACCTCAGCAAGTGCTTCCTGATCCAGTGTCTGCAAAAGTCCTAGAAATTCCACTCAAAGATATCCATATCGATCCCTTAGATCTGAGAAGGGATAGTGCGAAGAACACACACTCTTACCAATTTCTTCGCACTAAGTATGAAGCAACTTTTCTTTATTCTAGACAGTCAGCAATGGAAAATAAGAAACCACCAGGGCACTTGTGAGAAAACATTTCCAAATGAAGGCAATGGAATGCTATCCTGAAGATGGAGAGGAAAGTTCTGCCTTTGGGGAAGAAAGAGAAACGTATCAGGATTTTTGGTCCCTTGGTAGGGCCCCAGCAATCAATGACTGACACAACAGCAGAAAGCCAGAATGCAGGAAGTACCAGATAAGGGGATGGATGGCATCTGGTGCTCTGCAAGGGTGCTTTCTTGCTTGATTTCATTTATTCTTTAGAAAAATCCACTTAGAGTGTCATTATGCACATCTATAAATGAGGCAAGCGGCTCACAGAGGTTATGTAACTTGAACAATATTTCATTGCCAATCCAAACCCTCATCTATCCAATTCTGAAGACTGTGATATTAATCATTATGTTGGATGTGATAAAATATAAGGAACTCAAAATGAAGAATTGATGCTTCTTGTCAGCCTGTTGGATGGATTGGACTGAGATGACATGGAAGATACTTCTGTCCATTCCACCTCAAACATAACAGCCATGCTAGATAAAAGAGAATAAAAATTGTTTTAATTTGTAGCTGAGCCTGAAGCCAGAATAGGGAAATTCCAAGTTACCAAAGTAAAATGGTGAATTTGTAAGCAGGTGCTGAACCTGAGGCTCTCAATGAAGCATTAGAATTAGGCCTTGGTGGTGGGGGCTGAGACTCTAATGCCTGTCTATGGGAGGGGCCTGGAAAGAAGGCCCTGCTGATGAGGAAAGTCAGAACTTAGCTGACTGCATAGAAATACCCTGCCTACTAGCTTGAGTAGATGCAGGGGGACATGTCAAGTGCCTACCATTAGGGATGAAAAGAAGCCACTTGGAAGAAGTTGAAAACCCACTTTAGGTTAATAGGCTAGATCACACCACCTGAGTGGTGCAAGGAAATTAGCATAAATACCAGCTTAAAACTGGGAAGACCCAGGGAGCTCTGGCTGAGGCTGACAGGAAACAACTGTATACTCCTCAGTGCAGGTCACCAGGGACTTTCCCTCTACCATCCCCAATTCTTCTGAAGATGATTGTTGCTAAGGTGAATCTGGAGAAATTCTAGCAACACCTTTGCATCATAAAGAAAAAGAAAATAATTGTAATCATTCGGTCAGAAAAAGCACATTTCGTACAAGGAACCCAAAGTGAACTGGTCTTAAGTTTTCTCTGGGGCATTAAAGACCAGGTGACATTTATTCTCAAGAATCAAAACTCAAAAGAAATAAAGGGTGTGGAGAGATTTCCCTCTACCTTCTCTGCACCTGACTCAGTTCTCTTCAGAAGCAGTATTACTTGTGTGTCAGTCTCCTATTCCTATGGTGACAAATCTCAACAAATTCATGCCTTAAAATGACACAAATTTATTATAATTTTTGAGGTCAGATGTCCAAAATGAACCTCAATGGGCTAGTCGAGGTGTGCACAGGGCTACTTTCGCGGCAGGTTATAGGGGAGAATCTGTTTCCTTGCCTTTCTTGGCTCTTAAAGGCCACCTGAAATCTTAGGCTCTTGAGCTTTTCCTCCATCTTTCAAGCCAGACAGGTAGAATCTCCAAATCTCTCTGACATTCTCACTCTAGTGCCTCCAGCTTCTACACAGAACCACCCGGTGATGACATTGGGCCCACCTAGATAACACAGGATAATCTCATCTCAATGACAGTTGATAGGCAGCCTTAATTTGATCTGGAAACTTGAATCCTCCTTTGTCGTATAACCTCATATAGTAACAGGTTCTGGAGACTGGAAAGCGAACATCTTTAGGAGACCTCTTCTGCCTTCCCCGGGCAGTTCCTTGTGTTCCCTGCCACCAATATTTCATGCTTATCTGAACTGTCAGAGTTCCCGTGTAGATGTCAGAATCCACTCCAGTTCATTCTAATAGAGACTTGTTCAAGGACTTTCAGAGTTACTGGGAAGGCTAAAGAAACATTCTTAGCTGAGTCCAGAAGTGACGAAGCCTCCAAGGGAGCTGCTCGTTTGTTTTATAAAGGAAGTTGTAGAGTCAAGAATTTGCCTACAAAATAGGAAGCCGCTACTCTAGCTGTAGGCTTAAGAATCATATCACCTCTGCCAGAATTCACACCCGCCAGAGATGCATTGATTCTTGTCTCATCATTTAACCCAGTTCCGAATTCAAGTCTTTTCTGAATGCACTGACTTCATAAAATCTTGGAAATGTGAATTTCGTAATGATATCTTTAGTTTAGGAAAATACATTTGGAGATTAGATGTTGAGTAAATCAATCTGGTATACACATGAAAACATTGTTATATTTTTTTCCTTTAGAGTACAAATAGCAGTATAACTGTATGCAATATTGCTTCTTGTTCCTTTTTTCCTTTAACGTAATATGAATGTATGTTCACATTTTTTTTCTTATCAATACATAAAGAGACTTTTATGGCTGCATAACACTCCTTGATATAGATGCAGCATAATTAATTAGTCTTTTTGATAGCTATTTAGTTTTCATTCCTCTATTATAGCATATATATATTACATATATAACCACATGTATATATGATCTATATGATGCATTTATGATATATATGTATGTATACATACATATTACATATATACATATATCATTTTGTACACACACTGGTATATGTACTGGGTCAGTTTCCATAAGTGAAATTTCTAGATCAAAGGGACATTTCATAGGTTGATTTCACAAATTTTGCCAAAACCCTTTTAAGAATATTATGCCAGTTTGTACTCTTGTTAGCAATTAATAGGAGGTGTTTTGTTTCCCTACACCCTTGCTGACACAGGCACATTATAGCCATTTTTAAAACATTTTTTTTATATGGTAGAAGAAGAAAAAGTTTAGTTTTAATTATGCATCTCTTACTAGGATGAAGATTGAGCATCTTTTTGGTGAACTCTGTCATAATTTTTGCCCATCTTGAAATTTTTCTCTTCTTCTTTGTGGATGCTCTTTATTACGGAAATGAATGTGTTAACCTGATGTTATTTTCAGATAAGTTTTTCTGATTTATCAGCTATTGTTTAACTGTTTTAATGATATTTTTGTCCTTTTTCTTTCTACATAACAGAAAACTATTAATATTTTCTTTGATAGCTTCTGGATTGTCAGTTAAAAGGTCCTTCCTACTCAGATTCTTTCAATAATTTATGGAAGACTATTTAGAATATGGAAAGTGTGTCAAATGGATACAAATTTAGTATTCCCAGATGAATACCCTATTTCTGTACTTTTAGTTCCTATTAATCTGTCTGTTCAGGCTTCAATACTATATTCTTTCAATTATTTTAGTCTTATAATAATAAATTTAATATGGATTAGGGTAAAGCCTCCACTTTATTCTTCTTTCCAAAATTGTCTTTTATAGCTTTTCTTTTTAATTCTGGAAGCAACTTGTATATTAAAAAAATCTTCTTGTATTTTTATTGGAGTTGTGGAGTTGTATTACATTTAGATATTAACCTAGAAATAACTTATATTTTTATTTTATTGAATTATCTTAACAAAGTATTATGTTAAGATAATTATACCTTAATTATCTTATATTTTTTAATTCATATTTTTAGGAGTATTTTAACATTTTCTTAAAATAAATCTTACATTTTTCATATTGTTTGTTTTTAGATTTTTCTTTTTATTGATGGTGTCAATTTTTTAATATATTTCTATTAGTTGTTATTTTAATGTACATAAGTTATTTTTGTTACCATATTTATTTGATTATCCTTAAATAATTTTCTTCACTTGATCTTTAATGAGCAAGGTTTGAGTCAGAAGCTGTTTTCTATAAAGGATCAGGTGGTAAATATCTTAGTATTTTGTTCTCTGTTCCAAGTGCTCAGCTCTGTGTAGCCTGAGAGGAGCCCTAGATGAAATATAATGAATGAGTGTGGCTATGTTCCATTAAGACTTTACTTGTTGACAGTGGCATCTGAATTTCATGTAACTTTCATATATCACAAAATATTATTACTTATTCGGTATTTTTCAACCATTAAAAAACATGTAAACTATTCTTAGCTCATGGGTCATACGAGAATATGTATGGGCCAGATTTGACCCATGGGCTATATTTTTTTCCTTTCTTTATTATTATTTATTTATTTATGTATTTACTTATTATTTATTTATTCTACTTAAGTATACATGATAGCAGAATGCATTTTGATTCATCATACACAGAGGGAGCACAACTTTTCATTTCTTGTTGTACGTGATATAGAATCACATCATACATGCAGTCATATATGAAGTTAGGGCTATGATGTCCATCTCATTCCACCATCTTTACTGTCCTCATGCCCCCTCTCCATTCCCTCTCCTTTGGCCAAAGTTCTTCCATTTTTCCCATGTCCTCTCCCACATTATGGATCAGCATCCACTTATCAGAGAGAACATTCAGCATTTTGTTTTTTGGAATTGGCTTACTTTGTTTAGCATGATGTTCTCCAACTCCATCCATTTATCTGCAAATGCTGTAATTTTATTTTCTTTTCTTGCTGAGTAATATTCCATTGTGTATATATACAAACTATGGTATATATACCATAGTTTCTTTATCCATTCATCTAAAGAAGGGCACCTAGGTTGATTCCACAGTTTAGTTATTGTGAATTGAGCTGCTATAAACACTGAAGTGGCTGCATCACTGTAGTATGCTGTTTTTAAGTCCTTTGGGTATAGACCAAGTAGTGGGATAGCTGGGTCAAATGGTGGTTTCATTCCAAGTTTTCTAAGGAATCTCCATACTGCTTTCCAGATGGGTTGTACCAATTTGCAGTCCCACCAGCAATGTATGAGCACGCCTTTTCCCCCACAACCTCACTAACACTCGTTGTTGTTTGTATTCTTGACAATTGCCATTCTAATGGGTATGAGATGAAATCTTAGAATAGTTTTGATTTGCATTTCTCTAATTGCTAGAGATGTTGATCATTTTTTTCATGTCTGTTGATTGATTGTATATCTTCTGAGAAGTGTCTGTTCAGCTCCTTAGCCCATTTATTGATTGGGTTGTTCATTTTTTTGGTGTTAATTTTTTTGAGTTCTTTATATATCCTGGAGATTAGTGCTCTACCTGATGTGCATGTGGCAAAAATTTGTTCCCATAATGTAGGCTCTCTGTTCACTTCATTGATTGTTCCTTTGCTGAGAAGCAGCTTTTTAGTTTGAATCCATCCCATTTATTGATTCTTGATTTTACTTCTTGTGCTATAGGAGTCTTGTTAAGGAAGTAAGGTCCTAATCCGACATGGTGAAGATTTGGGCCTACTTTTTCTTCTATTAGGTGTAGGGTCTCTGAACCAATTCCTAACTATATCCTGCTACATTGCTGAATTCATTTATTAATTCTAGAAGTTTTCTGGTGGAATGTTTTGGATCCACTAAGTATAGAATCATGATAGTTTGATTTCTTCTTTTCCTATTCATATCCCCTTAATTTCTTTCATCTGTCTAATTGCTCTGGCTAATGTTTCAAGGACTATGTTCAATAGCAGTGGTGAAAGAGGGCATCTCTGTCTTGTTCCCGTTTTTAGAGGGAATGCTTCCAATTTTTCTCCATTTAGGATGATGCTGGCCTTGGGTTTAGCATAGATAGCTTTTACAAAGTTGAGTTATGTTCCTACTATCCCTAGTTTTTCTAGAGTTTTGAGCATAAAAGGGTGCTGTATTTTGTCAAATGCTTTCTCTACATCAACTGATAAAATCATTTGATTCTTATCTTTAAGTCTATTGATGTGATGGATTACGTTAATTGATTTCTCTATTTTGAACCAACCTTGCATCCCTGGAATGAACCCCACTTGATCATGGTGCACTATCTTTTTAATATGTTTTTGTATGCAATTTGCCAAATTTTATTGAGAATTTTTGCATCTATGTTCATCAGGGATATTGGTTTGAAGTTTTCTTTCCTTGATGTGTCTCTATCTGGTTTTGGTATCAGGATGATACTAACCTTATAGAAGAGTTTGGAAGAGTTCCCTCCTTTTCTGTTTCATGAAATAGTTTGAGGAGTATTGGTATTAATTCTTTTTTGTAGGTCTTGTAGAACTTGGCTGAGAATCCATCTGGTCATGGGCTTTTCTTGGTTGGCAGGCTCTTGATGGCATCATCTATTTCCTTGCTTGAAATTGATCTGTTTAAGTTGTGTATGACCTCCTGATTCAGTTTGAGTAGGTCATATGCATCTAGAAATTTGTCAATGTCTTCAGAGTTTTCTATTTTACTGGAGTATAAATTTTCAAAATAGTTTCTAATTATCCTGTGTATTTCAGTAGTGTCTATCATGATATTTCCTTTTTCATCATGAATTTTATTAATTGGGGTTTTCTCTTTGCTTTTTGTTAGGATCGCTAAGGATTTGTCAATTTTGTTTATGTTTTCAAAGAACCAGCTTTTTGTTGTGTCAATTTTTTGAATTGTTCTTTTGTTTCAATTTTGTTGATTTCAGCCCTGATTTTAATTATTTCCTGTCTTCCACTTCTTTTGGTGTTGATTTGTTCTTCTTTTTCTAGGGCTTTGAGATGTAAAGTCAAGTCATTTATTTGTTGACTTTTTCTTCTTTTAATGAATGAGCTTAATACAATGAACTTTCCTCTTAGCACTACCTTCATGGTGTCCCAGAGATTTTGAAATGTTATATCGGAATTTTCATTTACCTCTAAGAATTTTTTTGTTTCTTCCCTGATGTCTTCTGTTATCCATGCATCATTCAATAGCATATTATTTAGTTTCCAGGTGTTAGAGTGGTTCCCATTTCTTAATATATCATTGATTTCTAATTTCATTCCATTGTGGTCAGATAGAATGCAGGGTAGTATCTCTATTTTTTGTATTTGGTAAGACTTGCTTTGTGACATAACATATGATCTATTTTGGAGAAGAATCCATGTGCTGCTGAGATAAAAGTGTATTCACTCATTGATGGATGGAATACTCTATATATGTCTGTTAAGTCTAAGTTGTTGATTGTTTTATTGAATTCTATAGTTCCTTTGTTTAGTTTTTGTTTGGAAGATTTATCCAGTGGTGAGAGAGCTGTGTTAAAGTCACCTAGTATTTTTGTGTTGTGGTCTATTTGATTCTTGTAGTTGAGAAGGATTTGTTTGATATATATATAAATGCCCCATTGTTTGGGGCATATTTATGATTGTTATGTCTTGTTGATGTATGATTCCCTTAAGCAGTATGAAATGTCCTTCTTTATCTCTTTTCACTAATTTGGTTTGAAGTCCACTTTATCTGATATGAGGATGGAAACTCCTGCTTGTTTATGTGGTCCATGTGAGTGATACCTTTTTTCCCATCCTTTCCCTTTCAGTCTGTGGATGTCTTTTCCTGTAAGATGAGTCACTTGAAGGCAGCATATTGCTGAATCTTTTTTTTTTTTTTGATCCGATCTGTCAGTCTATGTCTTTTAATTGGTGCATTTAGGCCATTCACATTCAGAGTTATTATTGAAATATGATTTGTAATCCCAGTCATTTTGGTTTATTTTTGGTTTTTACCTTGACTTGGTTTCTCCTTTGATTGGCCTTTCCTTAGTGTAGTTCCTCTCTTTGCAGATTCTCATTGTTGGTTTTCATTGCCTCCTCATGAAATATTTTGCCAAGAATGCTGTGTAGTGCAGGCTTTCTCGCTGTAAATTCCTTTAACTTTTGTTTATCATGGAAGGTTTTTATTTCATCATCAAATCTGAAGCTTAATTTTGCTGGATATAAGATTCTTGGTTGGCATCCATTTTCTTTCATAATTTGGTATATGTTGTTCCATGATCTCCTGGCTTTTAGGGTCTGGGTTGAAAAATCTGCTGACATCCGAATTGGTCTCCCCATATATGCAATCTGATTCCTGTCTCTTGCAGCCTTTATCCTTATTTTTATGCTGGCATTTTCAGTATAATGTGCCTTGGTGTGGATCTGTTGTAATTTTGTATATTTAGTGTCCTGTAAGCCTCTTGTATTTGATTTTCCAACTCATTTTTCATGTTTGGGAAATTTTTTGATATTATTTCATTGAAGAGATTGTGCATTCCTTTGGTTTGAAACTCTGTGTCTTCTTCTATCCCAATAAATCTGAGATTTGGTCTTTTGATGCTCTCCCATAATTCTTGTATGTTTTGTTCATGATTTCTTACCATCTTCACTGTGTGGTCAACTTTATTTTTAAGATTGTATGTTTTGTCTTCATTATCTGAGGTTCTATCTTCCAAGTGATCTATTCTGCTGGTGATGCTTTCTGTCATGTTTTTTATTTGGCTTATTGTTTCCTTCATTTCAAGAATTTCTTAATTTTCCCCCATAATCTCTAGCTCTTTCTTAAAATAATCTTTTGCTACCTGTATTTGCTCTTTTATCTCTTTGTTGGAGTGATCAATGGTTGCCTTTATTTGCTCTCTCATTTCTTTGTTGGCATGATCAATTTTCACCTGTATTTGCTCGCTTAAGTCATTCTTTAATTTACAGATCATTTTAATTGTGTACATTCTGAATTTCTTTCTCTGACATTTAATGAACTGTGCTATCAATGGATTCTATTATTGTAGTATCTTGGTTTATTTGGGGCACTTTCTTCCTTAGTTTTTTCATGTTGATTATGTATCTTCCTTTCTTGCAATGCCGATCTGAGGTATTGTGGTGTCTATCCTATAATCTTGTAGTGACACTACAGATTCCCTGTATCTCACCTTGGAGTTCACTTCTAGTTCCTAGCAGGTGGCCCCAGATGGACACTACTGCCACTAAAGATTGTCGTGGAGGTAGTGGAGGTAAGTCAAGTGGCTGGGCTCCCTGGGTGGTCCCTGAATGTGTTCCTGGGCCCTGGTCTGTGCTTCTGCCAGTTTTCAGGAACTCTGGCATGGAAATAGGTGTGGTCTTGAGCCTCACTTAGGCCAGGTGTCCTGCAGGGGTCCCCATAGGCATTCCTTCCCCTGAGTCTAGGTTCTCCTGTGACTGGTGGCTAGCAGTCTTGGGTCTGCCCTTGGCTAGGCTCTTGCAGTGGTTCCTGAAGGTGGTCCTGGGCCCTGGCCTGTGCTTTCACCAGTTGGCAGGAACTCTGGCACAGAACCCATGGGGTATAGTTTGACACCCTCTGGAGAAAGTAAAGTTTCCTACGGTGAATATAATCTGTGTCTTCTCTAGTTCTAGATTTTATTTTATTATTGATACCCTATTATGTGAGGCATAAACATTCTGAAGAATTATGTCTTTATTGTGAATTGCACCCTGTAGCATTATAAATATCCTACTTTTGTTTTACTTTTGGGGTAAAATTTTACTTTGTTTGATAATTAGGTTCATAAACACTTCTTTCTTTTGGTTTACATTTTTTTGCTATACATTTTCCCATCCTTTTATTTTCAACCTTTCTAAATAACTCTAGTTTAAGTGTGCTTATTTTATAGAACATAGAGTTAGATTTTCTTTTGTTATAAAACTCAACAGTATTTTTCTTATAACAGGTAATTTCAATCAATTTTAATTTATTAGTAAGGGAGGGATGTTTGATTTGTTATTTGTATCATTTTACTACATATGTTTGTATATATGTTATATGTATGTATGTGTGTTTTATATATTTTTAAAGGAGGGAGATTAGGAAACAAAAACTAAAAAATTATAATTTTAGTATTAAATATTAGTCAACTGTTTCAAAAAAATTAATTATAGCAAAAAACCTTCACAAATAATGAATGTTAAGAAAGTAATCTCTGATATTGAGACATTGTAATATTAGTTTCTTCTCAATTACAAGCAATACATTAGAAAAGCTCTGTAAAATTTATAACTTTCTGGAAAACATAATTTACTTAAGTTATGCTAAAATAAGTTTAGATCTATTATTGTGGGAGAGATAAAGTCATATTAGAAATTAAAACTGAAAAATAAAGCTTATTAAGTTAAAAAGAATTGTAATAAATCCATTACACATTAGCATAAATAGCACATTACAAATCTCTGTAATGCCTAGCCAAATAAAAGGTAGTTGAACTCCCGTACCTACTTCTGTAGTCAGTCTATTGCCATATAATGTTTTGGTTGAAATAAGAAAACCCAGCTGCACATAGTATGTCATTAGAAATGGGAAGCATTTCAAGAGCTTCTTCACATGATGATGAATATTCTTCAAGACCATATTAGATCTACTAGACATATTAGGTAGTTTCTTAAATATGAGTGGAGATTCTAAAACCAGATCAGTGAAGTTTTTATACTCTTACCTTAATATATATTAGTCTCTCTTGCAGTTTGAGTGGATCTTTACTTATACAGGATTTTGTAAAATTATATATTGGACATTTGGAAATTTTTGGTTCCTTGAGTTACACAGAACTTCTAAATGTCAGTACATTTCCCTGGGCATTATTTAAAAATCAAAAATTTTAAATATTACTATCATTCCTATCAGAAAAATCTAAGTATTGAAAAATTCATGGTAGTAAATATAAGTTTTCCAAAATTCAAACTTTCCACTTTAAAACTTAAATTTTATCATCTGTAGCAAACATTGCCCATTATTTTCCTTTAAGTCATGCTTGCATTTTTCATTTTTGAGAAAATGTTTTCCCCCTACCTAAGTCTTAAAGCACTTAGTTTGACTTGTCAGTTGTTCTTTCAAGTCAAAATGGCATTTTGTGAGGGAAAGAAGCACATTCAGATTTCACTTCCAGCAGTCACTAAGTGCTTTTCCTGGAGACAGCCTTTATACTTCAGCATGCCACAGAAGGGTTTTGTGTGCACTTCCCATTTATCACAAACAACATCAGAAGTATAGATGGTTAATAACATCCACCACTTCTACTACTTCATCAGTGGTATTCTTAAGTGAAACTGGCATTTTAATTAATTTATTCATTTGACATGAAGAATGTAAGGACCACTAGTATAATTAGGCGCTATCACCTTCCCAGGTTCCTGCCAAGGTACCAGCATTACTCTTGGCTGCCTTTTGCCATCAGTGCAAATGGTAGCACAGTTGTTTGAGGATAAACCAGTAAATTCAAAAAAGCTCTTCAGCGTGTTGGGTATGTTGCTTCATTATTGCCAATCATTCACATAAAATGAGATCCTCTTAGAAGAGTTGGCACTAATACCTTTAGACAAATATAAGAAAATCTCCAAGTCCAGCCACATCTGTAAATTTGAGCCATTTATTAGGCAACAGTATAATTCTGCAGATGAATTGTGAACTGAGTCATCATGTTTGCAACTACATCTTTAATTCTAGGTTATTTTATTACTGGGAAGTGCTGATTTCATTGAATTTTGACCTAGTAGTGATTACTGCAAACAGAACATGGAGGTCTTAGACCTCAGGATGTACATTTGGCAACACCACCAGTACAACCCTTTATTAGTATCTAGGTTTTTGAGTGAATTTCTCTGGCCAGTATAATGTGCTAATTTACTCTATATGATACTTCATTGGCTTTTCCATTATTTGAAAAGCTGTAACAAATAAATTTGGGGCTTATTACATGTTACATTCATAATGTTTATTTCCATTTTCTTTGAACTATGAACAATTGGTTCCAACTTGTTGGCTACATAATATTGAATAATGTGCAGCTCATCATCAAGTACACTTTGCTATTTCTTTCTGGAACACTGCAGTATCATTATCTCCCTTCTCCTTTTTATTCTCTATTCAATGGCAACTGCTTTGGGCATGGCTCCATACACTTTGTGGTTTGGGGTTTTAGCTCTTCCCTGATTTATTGAAAGTAGAATTTATATTTTTGTTACTTGTTTTCTTTGTTGTTTAGGGGTGATTTCCAGGAGGAAAACAGACTGTGCCAATATTACATGAACATTTTCAAAATAGAAGTCACCACAAAGTAGTATCTTTTTTAAATAAACATTTCACTATGTTACAACATAAATATAGAAAGGAACACAAATCATGTGGATAACAATTTAATGAACTATTGCCAAAGAAACACCCATATAACTATCCCTGGGTCAATAAATAGAACAAGAACAACATCTAGGAAGTTTACATCATGCCCCTCTCTGGCCTCTGCCAACCTCCCTTTCTTCTGATTTCTGATAGACATGTTAGTTTGGCCAACTTTTGAATTTTGTATAAGTGAAATAGTACAGTCCATATTCTATTGTCTGCTGACTTTTGTTCAGTATTTTGTTTGTAAGATTATCCTTTTTGTGGATGTAATAGTACAGTTTATTATCCTTCCTACTATTGCTATACATTTGGGGCTGTACTGAATAATGCCTCTATGAACATACTCATACAGGACATGTGAAACACAGATATGTGCATTTTTATGTATATGCCAAGGAGTGGAATTCCTAGTTGTGTTTTAGTATGTAGCCTAGAATTTCTCCAAGGCGTTGTTTTTTTTAACCCAGAACCATATATTGAAATGAACGCTCTTCTTCACATCAATAATCAAGTGCCCTTTTATGTAGGATCAGAGAGGGTGGGGGGTTGGGGAAGTAGAGGAAGAGACTGAGGGAGACTCAATAAAGACGTTTCAACATTTAGTTAATAGACTTCGTGATACAGGCAAGGGAGAAGCTAACAGGAAGCGAGCATCACAGTCCTTTTCAGAACTGAAGGGAGAGATGATTCTTCAAGTTGAAAGGTCCTGCCATTTTCAGAGCAGCATGAATAAGAAAGGACCTACACCTGGACCCAAAATCAAATATTAAATTACCACAAATAATGAAGAGTTGATGGAAAATATTCCAGAGGGAAGAAATGCAGGTCAACTGGAAAGGGATGAGCATTTGCTGGCATCCGGCTTCTTATCATCAATGATTGATGCTAGAAAGCAGGAGATCAAGGTCCTTGAAGTTTTAGGGGAAGATGAGTTTCTACTGAAATCATATATTTAACTAAATGATGAGTCAAGTCGGAGGGCATTTTAAGAATGCAAATGCTTTACTTTTGGTGCACATTTCTTTTAGGATATTATTGAGGATGCACCCCAGTGTACAAAGTTGCACATGAAAGAAGAAAGATGGGAAGGAGGGAGGGAGAGTGGGAGGGAGGGAGAGAGGGAGGGAAAGGCAGGGCCTCAGTGTTGCCAACCATGCAGCAAACTGGAAATGTATCAGCACAAAGAAGATGGGCAAGTTTGTGATGACAAGAATGTCTTGAAGCATCATGGATGGATTCTAGGCAGCAGATAAAATAACTAAAAATCTAGGTATTACCATATTAGGAATATGGTGCAGAATACAATATTATATCCCTCCACAGGGGAAAAAAAGGCACCCAGAAATTATAGTGGAAAATATTCTTAAAGAATTTATGCCCCAAGTATGAAGTGAATTAGAATATGACATGATCCTGAGACTGGTATGAGTAGAAACAATGCATTTGATCTTTTTGCTAAAAAGTTTATTCTTTGTGGGTCACAAGATTGTGACATTTACCCTTCATGAAAGAAATTTGGTCTTAAGGAAGTGAACGATCCTTATGCAGTTATCATGATTTGAGTATTATTTATTGATTTTCAACTTAGAGATAAAATAAGGAAAGATTCTTTATGGAGACAGAACAGAACTTAAATGTTACCCATTTTGCAAACATGCTGGAAAGGAAAAAGAAGGGAGTAGATAACTTTAGATCAGAAAGTATGACATCAAGAGATTGTTTATATTTGGTGGAACTAGGAAGGAAGATTTTAGAACATTGTTGATATAGAAAAATAGGGGCACTAAATGTGGTGCTGTCACTATAAAATTTTGAAGTCAAAGAAGTGGGTGTGCAAGAAACACCTCATTGGTTACAGAAGAAAGTCAATGTTTTCTAAAACTGATAATTTAGGACAAGTGCTATAAGGGAATTATTTTAAGAGCTGGCACTAACCATAGGTTAAAAATCCTTTACCTCTGGGGAGAGATAATTTTATTTTATTTATTTATTTATTTATTTTGGGAGGGGTACTGGGGATTGAACTCAGGGGCACTCAACCACTAAGCCACATCCCCAGCCTTATTTTGTATTTTGGTTTAGAGACAGGGTCTCACTGAGTTGCTTAGCACCTCACTTTTGCTGAGGCTGGCTTTGAACTCTCCATCCTCAGCCTCCTGAGCTGCTGGGATTACAGGCATGCGCCGCCACACCCAATGAGGATTTTATTTTTGATAATGTGAATGTATGATGAAAATAAGCAGCTCATTAAAAGATACAACATGTTAAATTGCATTATTTTCAGAAATGCAAATGTAATTCAACATTAGATTTATTAAACTAAATCACTACATTAACTGATTAGAAGAAAAAAATATTCATCCTCTCAAATAGATGCAGAAAAAAATTAATTCAACCACTCATGAGTCTAAAACTAAGAATTAAAGGAAATTTTCTGTAATTTGAAAAAGTTATAAGTGAGGAAAAAACCTATCATACTTATATTCAATATTCAAATGTTAACACTGCCCTGTTTAAAAGCAGGAGCAAAAATGTTATCACCACTTTGGTTCAAAATTGTTCTGGAATTACTATCTTGCATAGCATTATAGGGAAAAGAAATTTAAAAAAAAGAAGAAATATAGGAAAAGGCAAGAAAAAAAAGCTGTCATTAACTATTGCATATTCACATACCTAATTCCCCAAAACTATGGACAGTAAGAATCGATGGGTGGAAGATTTCACTTCTATAAATTTTAAACAAATAATAAATTTTAAAAATATATTACATTAGCTATAGAATATGTAAAACATTAAGGTATTAATCTAATAAAAGTTATAAAACAAAAATTATAAAATTTTATTGAACACACAGGAAGCAAAGGTAGATAAAAGCACTCAGTATTGGTAAGATGCCAGGTAGGTTTTCTAAAAATGATTTATAAACAATGTAGTTTTGGGACTGGGGTGGTAGCTCAGTGGTAGAGCCCTTGCCTGGCACATGTGAGGCCCTGGGTTCCACCCTCAGCAACAGATAAAAATAAATGAATAAAATAAAGGTATTGTGTTCATCTACAACTAAAAACTATTCTTAAAAAATGTAGTTTCAGCAACAATTCATCAGGGTTTTTATTTTTGTGGAATTTAACAAGCTGATGTTAAACTATATGGAAAAGCAAAAGCCAAGACTGGCCAAAAAAGCACCTGAAAAAGAATTACCTCATTACTTCTACTTTAAGGCAATTTGTGCACTTATATACTAGGTATTATGTACTCAAATATTCATAGCAACCTTGTTCATAATAGAAAAGACAAAAATAGAACAAATTTAGAAAGAACCCCAATGTACATCAACAATAGAATAGATAAATAAATTATAGTATACTCATTTAAAGGAATAATATATCGTAATGAAAAATCAATGAATTATAGCTACATTCATGAGCCTGAATAAATTTTGAAAGTATAATGTTTAATAGAAAAAGATAAATACATGTAATTTCTCTCCCAGAGAAGTCCCCAAAAGATAAAATTAACAATACATTATTTATTATATGATACATAACACACACATTTAAAAGGTAAATGACAACTATGGGTTTATTAATACAAAATTTTGGATAGTGGGTTATTTCTGGGAGATGGATTCAGACCAAGAGAGAGATTTGGATTAGAAGGAGATTTACAAGGTACTCCAAAAGAATATTTTGTTAGGTATTCAGTACATGGGAATTCATTTTATTATTCAAGAAAACCTACAGAATATCCCATTAAAACCTACAGAATCTCCCCAAAAACAACTTATATGCTAATCAAATATATATATATAATTCATATATATTCATAAATATAAAAAATATAAATACACAGAGAGAGAGAACCTTCAAATTTATATAAATGGTATCATATTTCATGTGTCTGGAACCTGTTTCTTAACTCATTGTATGTCTTCAAGACCTCTCTATAACCACTTGTGGTCTTCAAGACCTCTTTATAATGTGCCCATTTTAAAGAAGAGATTCAGAAAATCAAAAGCTCAAGGAGCCCCAAGGCACAGAGAGATTCAAGTTCACATATTGTCGAGCAGTACTGCTGGGATTTGAAATGAGATTCTACACTTTTATTTTCTTATAGATCTAATTCATTGCTTATAAACGAAATCAAATGAATTGACCTGTGTTATTTTTTAAAGTTTTTTTCTTTTAAAACTATAAAACTACCATAAACATCTTTGAGTGAAATTTTGTATATATATAAGTTGCTAAGTTTTATGAGAACCTACCAAGTTGCTTTCCCAAGAAGCTGCAATCACAAGTAGTATATGAATATTCTAGTTTCTTCAAATTATAACTAATATTTATTATTTTTAGATTTTAGTGTCTATATGAAATGGTATTTCATCCTAATTTGCATGGCCCTGATTTTTAGTGAGGCTAAATTTTTTTGTCATTTGGATTTACTTTTCTATGAATTGCCTATTGAATTTGTACATGTGTGTAACTAGCCTATTGAAATATGATTACTGAAAATTTTTCATATGTATTTTGATATATTAAAGAAAAGTAATTCATGTGTCCTTTTTTTTTTTTTTTTTTTTTTTTGGTACTGGAGATTGAACTCAGGGGCACTTGACCACTGAGCCACATCCCCAGCCCTATTTTGTGTTTTATGTAGAGACAGGGTCTCACTGAGTTGCTTAGCGCCTCGCCGTTGCTGAGGCTGGCTTTGGACTTGTGATTCTCCTGTCTCAGCCTCCCTAAGTGCTGGGATTACAGGCTTGTGCCACCGCACCCGGCTTCATGTGTTCTTAATGTCTTTTCTCAGTCTGTGGTGTGTCTGTTAACAATGCATATGAAATCTTTTGAGATGCAAAAGTGTTTCATTGAACATATGCTCATGTGTCAGTCTTTCTCATAACTTCTGCAATTTTTTTCTGCATATGGTTGTTTTTCAAGAAAAGTATAACATTGTATTATTTAAAAAAAAACAACAACTGTTTTTCACTTTCAGACAACTACCAAGTTGCCTTCCAGAATTGCTGTACAGCTTTGTACCAAAATGACGACATCTATGACAACACAGATGCTAGAATAAAGATT
Organism: Geosciurus inauris; assembly: GCA_004024805.1. Lineage (NCBI taxonomy): Eukaryota > Metazoa > Chordata > Mammalia > Rodentia > Sciuridae > Geosciurus > Geosciurus inauris. The sequence continues at coordinate 72,693 of PVHX01003872.1, read as the reverse complement.
CAGACCAAAGTGGATATTACATGGATCCTTCTCCTGCGCTACTATATACACCTGCAAAGAATCAATAACATGAACAAATTGCTAGGTAGGTTTTGTTATAAAAGAATATATTCCTTTCTGGTTCCTGTTTAGGTCATATTTGTTATTTAGAACTATAATATTTCTCCTCCCTTTCTAACCTCCCTCCCTCCCTCCCTTCCTTCCTTCCTGTCCAGGCTGGCCTTGAACTTGAGATCCTCCCACCTCAGCCTCCCCTCCTGAGTAGCTGAGATTATAGGCATGTACCACCATGCCTGTCTACCTGGCATGAGTGACTTCTTATCAGAAGATAAAAATTTCAGGGGTAATTAGTCTGGAACTCATGAGCCTTTAGGTAGAAAGTATTTCAATATAATTGGTTTCCTTAGAAATTTTATATATTTTATTTCACTATGATATAGAAACATCCTGAGGCTTTCCAAAAATGCCAGAGTGGTCCATGGCTCAAGATAGTTTGGAAATGATCATAAGGTGACAATTTATAAAATAAATAGGAAGAAAGTTTGGCTTTAGGGAAAGAGTATTTCAATATCCTGTATGCATAAGAGAAGAAATACATAGGTTAAGATGGGATATTTAACTCTGGAGCTTTGTTGCTCTTGTTGAGTTTCAGAATATCTAAAAAAGAAAAAAAAAAACTGGTAAAATCTGCTTTCTCTCAGTTCCTCTTGTGATTTTGTAACAATGTATATTATTGTTTCTTATCTGTGCCTATGATGTTAGTGATACAGTTGCTGAGTGCAAACAGAAAAGACAGTGTGACCCATGCTAAGGTCCAGCAGCTAGGAAGTCAGCAGGGAAAATAGGCTGAATTACAGAGTGACTGAACACAGTTATCAGGGGTTAGTGGAAAAAGCAAGTGCTCAGAAAGGTGACAGGGCTAAAACTTTCATCATAAAGGGCCCTAGAGCAGTGGAAGTGCAGAAAGAAAGGAGGTGGACAGGAGGCAGTGCAGACAGCCCTGGAGACACCCTGCCCTGTAGCAACCTAGCTGGCCTCTGAATTCACCTGGGGACACTTCCCACATCAAACACCCACATTTTTCTACTTTTCTGCTCTGGGCCTTCTTGGAAGCTCCAGGACAGCCTGGAGGTGTCAGATATTCCCCATACCTAGGAGTAACTTTCAACTAATGAGATCAGCAATGGCTGGACAAATATTTGGGCTTCTCTTACTGGGACTACTGTCCTTGGTTTCTCAGGAGGTCTTAGGAGGACCAAATCCTCATTGCCCATAGCTGTAGCCCATTCATTTACTCACCTTTATTAGCTCATTTTTTCCCCTGTACCAGTTTGCTCATTCCTCCACTTGTACTCTTTGAGATCACTTTTCAAATAAATCACCTACACCCAAATTCTTGCTTTAGGGTCTGTTTTGGAGGAACCTCCCAAAAGACAGGTAGACAGAATACATGGCATTATTATTATTACTCAACAGCAGGAGCAATAGCCACATGTGCCTCTGAGATTTTCTTTCCTTCCTTTGACAAAACATAACTACATTAGTGTATTAGCTCTAAAATCAGGAAGGTGATTGGCAGCCCCTAGCTGGTGTGGGGATGATGCTGGAGAGGGAAGCTTCTGATCTGGTGATAGTAGAAATGAACCCAAGCCAACTGAGTGGGAATGAGCAAGCAGGCAGGGCTTTAACTGGGGTGAGGGTTTACCTGGAGGAGAAAGGGAACAGCACTGCTTGGGAGAGAAATCAGGTTGGCCCCTGAACATAAGGAGCAGAGCAAGCTTTTGTTCTTGTGTGGGGTTGCAGGGAATAGCTTGGGAATTTCTCCACTGGTTATGGGCACAGTGTCAGAAGATGTTCTTTTTCTTGTGCAAACATCCTGGCTTTGGGCTGTTGCAGCTGCTGAGGCAGCACATGTGTATGAGTGGATGAAAACATATCCCGTGCTTTCAATCAGTAGCAGGTAAAGGCCCCAGAAGGATGTGTGACTTCTGTCCTTTTGGGGGGCTCCCAACATGGTCCTTTAGTCATCATGATGGTTCCTGACTGTGTCAGGGATATATAGAGCGGTGGTTAACAAACAAACCAGCAATATCAAGACCATTCTGTTACCTAACATGAGCCTAATTTAAGTATTTTTCTTCTTTAAGCATCTGCAAAGCCAGTATCTGGAATTTCCTTGCCAGATGATACGCTTCTCACATCCCTTTATAACTCTGAACTGATTTTACGCCAAAAAGAAATGCATTTTTTTCTTAAAAAGCACTTACAGCTATATTCTTCTTCTTGCATTGACGGATTCCCCAAAGAACTTCTTACAGAATTGGAAAAACCACACCTTTCAGAGAAAGTCCTGTATGACACATCAACCAAGGTAAGGTTTTAAAACATTAGAGATCTACGGTATTTAAAACTTCTTCTCACATGTCTGAAGGAAGCATATTAACCCCTCTATTGGTACAGAGATCTCCATTTCCCTCAGAATTTTAAAGAATGTTCATTTTTGTTTTACTATTTAGGTAGGCCAAACATATAGGCTGGATTTTCAGGACAGTTTCACATTTCAAATGTTCTGTGTTCTTGTTCTCATAAACCTTGAAATTTTCTCAGACTTTTTAACATTCCTGCACAGAATGTCTCTCAGGCAGCCATTTTGCCAAGAAATGACACAAAGTTAAATATCTTCACTCTTTAGAGTTTCTAAATTTATACTTAATTTCTGTACCTGTTTTTTAAATGTATAATAAAAAAATTCAGGATGTGTACTTTTTACAGTTGTGAATGTGAATAATAATAGAAGTAGAAATTTTTAAATAAATTTAAAGAAGATTTTTTATTTGAGAAAGTTATTAAATTAGCTTAATAGTGTATCACCTGTCTAGCATGCATGAGGCCCTTTGTTCCATCTCCACTACCACAAAAGCAAAATAACAACCAACTTATTGAAAAGATATAAAAATGGGAATATGAATGAAGTTTTTTTTTTAATGAACACGCCTAGGGTCTTAAATAATAGTAATTTGAATATTTGAATAAGCAATCAAAATGGATGAATTGGGCTGGAGTGTGGCTCAGTGGTGTAGATCACTTGCCTAACGTGTGAGGCACTGGGTTCAATTCTCAGCACCACATATAAATTAAAAAAAAAATGTCCATCAACAACTAAAACAAATATTTCTTAAAAATGGATGGATTATCAGGTACTAAAAAAAAGGGTTTGTTTAAAAATAGGAATATGTACCTAAAATTTAGTATTCAACAAACATAATACAATACACTAGAGCAACTCTTAGTTGGTAAAGACAGAAAGGATGGATAAGACATGGTCCCTGTACATAGTCTTAATATGGGAGTAGAGAAACAGACATAAAATTAGACCAAGAGAATTAAGTTATTTCAGAGATGCTTTTTAGGAAAAAAGTGTCAGAAAGAATGTGAAAGTTGAAACATGTTAGTATATGGGGTTGATTGGCAAAGAATAGAGGAAACGGAGTTATCTGAGAGAGAGATGATAGAGTAATGAAGCTTGTGATCACCATGGGAAGGGGAAGATAGCTGTAAAAGATAATTGTTTTGGTAAAGTTGAAATCAACAACAACAACAATTTGATCACCCTGTGGAGATGGAAGGCAAACGAGATGGACTGACAGAGCCTATTCTACCATTGCAACTTCTGCTTACCGGAGCATGACACTACCATCAGTAGCTGGAAGGGAGGCAGAAGGACCAGCACCTCTGTGGAGGAAGCTGGCATGTTCTCTTTGTAGACTCAGTATGAGATTCTAGCAGAAAAACCCAAGTGGACACAACATGTTGTGAAGTGAACAAATTGATTTACTTGTACAGAATTCTTTAGAAAAATTCTCCTTTATTTTGAATGCTCTCTACTTCAACTTTTACCATTTGAGCTCTTTATTTTTACAATTATAGACTTTCCTGTACCAGACATGTCCATGTTTCTGTTGCCAACCGTCCCAGAGCAGTGATCTGAAAATGTGGCTCATTCCAGAGTGAGACACCTCATGCATCTTATTCTACTAGAATAATAATAAATATATAATAACAAATTATCTATTATTAATAAATAATAATAATTTTTTAAAAAAATCACTCTTTTGGACATTCCTGCCCTTCTACTCAAGACAGTCAGATGATTTGGTTGATAAATTGTGAGTTGAAGAAATTTGTAATAAAAATCATTAAGGAATTTTTAGGAATTCAATTAAATAAATGATTCTCAACTGGGATTATGGAGTTGTCCCCAAGGCGATTGTAAAATTCACAGGACCAGGAGAAGATGGATTAAGCCACTCGGCAAGGCTTTATTGGAAGGCGAGCCCTCGGACCACTTCCCCGTCCATCAGAGCGGGTCAGGAGAAATGGCGCCAGAGATTTCGTGCTTAGAGAATTTCAAGAAAACCCGGTCAGGAAGGGGAGGAATTGGGTACAGGAAGAGAAGGCCATAGTCCTTCCTGATGGGTCAGGAAAACTCGCTGATTGACAGGAGGCATGTCCACTAGTGACGTCACATCTGGCTTGCAGCTCTGC
>PVHX01003872.1:30107-68048 GCA_004024805.1 Geosciurus inauris | reverse complement strand
CGATGTCTTGGAATCACATAGGAAGATTTTCCAAATGACTTTTCCTCCCTTCCTGGATTCTGGAGTTTTGTGTCATGCTTGATACTCAGCACTCATATTCCTGCCCAGATTGTAAATCATTTGACAAATAAGAGAAAAGAATAAGATAATTCAGGACTTAAAAATACTTACCTTATGGTCATGAAATTGACATCGTAGGATGAAGTTTATATATACTACTGTTGAATTCATTACTTCCAAGTAATGAATACCAAAGTAGGAAGATTTATCAATCCAGCCACGTATTATTGGGTCATTATAAGGCCTCTTCATGTGGGCACAGGGTCCTTAAAAATATGTTGCATGAGGGAACAGAGAATGTTCACTCCCTGTAAAAATTCACGTTTCCTAAATTTACCAATCAAGTAACTATCCCTTAGGGAGAGGAGTGACTCAGGAGTTGGCAGGCCAGGAATCTAATCTTAATGTCTCACCCTGGCTCCCAAGGAAGGAATTAGTTGATGTGGGATGAAATTGTTTCCATCTGTTTAACACCAGATACCCATTCCAAACCCCTACCCCTTCCCCAGGAACTGGGATTCTCTTTGAGGATTGCTGCCATATTTCCTGGACACCTCTGCTGTTTTAAAGTAGGGGACAAGGGAATGGGAAGGCTGAGAAAGTAGTTTTAATGAATCCAGTCTTGTGGTTATTGAATAAGACTTTGGAAACTAATATATGTGACTTCTTAAATACTGTTCTGAAAGGAGGTCTGTGAGGTGTTTTAGCATTAAGGGCAAGCCTATTATTACCCAGCTCCTGAGGGTGATGCTCCAAAGGTATAACTTTGAATATCTTGTAAATACATGAGACATTTCTAATGGCAACAGTGTTATCAAAGAGTTGTTTCACCCTGTTTGCTCCTTTTTGATATAATTAGTGTAACACTCTCCCAGGATAATCAGCTCTGGAGATCACTGTCACTTGCCTGACAGGTGCGAGCTACCTAATCATGTGTTTGTTTCACTAGGGTAGACAGCTAACGAGCATAAAGCCTTTTTGGATTTTTTAAAAAAATATAAACGCCAAGCTTGGCTGATTTTTATAATAACATTTTTGAGGCTTTAATCACTCAGGAGGCTATTTCAATCAAACTGTTTCTGTAATTTGATACTTAAACCTGCTTTTCCTCCACAAAGAAGTAGATGCTTTTTCCAGAACAATCATTGCTATGTGTTGTGCTTGTCAGCTGTGTGAATCTCCATGTCGTGAAGTCTATTGGAGCTTTGTGAGGGGAAAACAAAGCCAAGCCAATTTCATTGAACATACCATAAAAAAGGCACGTTGAAAACTATACACAGTGCTTATACTTTGTGCACCTGCAACAGTCTGTGCAAGGTCAAATATTTAACTGGTGCAAGGTGGTTTGTTGTTTATAGGACTCTGGTAACCTAGAGTTCACTGGGTAGGTCTGTCCTTTCATTCCTTTCAAAGAACAGAGAAAGCATATAAAAAGTGCTTAGTGTATAACTCTTCAATTAGCTTATGTAATTAATCACATTAGCAACTAGATGTTACAGTACTTTAAAGATAATGGAAACCTAAATACCTATTTTGATATTGATTTCCATTACAGTTTGCTATTATTAGCCCATCATGCTACAAGATACTGCATATATTTAAATAAAGATATTTGGTTTTTATTCTTTTATACTTAGCTAGTGATTAAATATGAATTCTTTGTTCAAATCATTGTCAGTCTCTGAAAGTTACTCTGTTATGAAAAAATAAGAGAAATTTTTAAAATTATTTACCTGAGTTTATGTGTATGAATTACCTGACATGGAATTAGTCTTCATTAAGCATTTTTAAGGGTCTATTTAACCCTAACAATCTTGCTTATTTTGCATTTTGGTCATGCTTTAAAATATCATAGTGCAAACAAATGAGGATTCTGGCTTCCAGTATGCTTTTATGATGGCCTGTAAACATTTTTGAAAAGTTTTCACACTTAATATTACCTTGCAGTCAAAACATCTTTTTTCTTTTATCAGTAGACAACTTGAAAGGTCACTGTCTTTCTCTTTTTATTTTATTTTGAAGACTTGCATTGTATCTTGAATAGGTTAAGAAATAATGGGAGGGACAAAACCTTATAGAAACACCAAGCATTTCTTTCTGGCACTGACATGTTCCCCTCAGTCAGCAAACCTTTGATGTCAGAAATAGGGCAATAGAGGAACTGCTTCTCAGCTACTGTGCTGTGATCTTGGGAATGACATGAAGTTGATCTTGAAAATAGTTTTCACTCCATTGTCGGTCCTTTTTATACTTCAGAAACTGTTAGCACTATTATTACCTCTGACTAGCCTGTTGTTTTGTTGACAGATAGCCACCATGCTTTGTTTTCTTAGCTACCTTAGACAATTAATTAAATAATTTATGAAATTGCCAATTGCATTCTGCACATTTGTGTTTCTTAAAGACTCTTGACTCTATAAAAGAAGTTCTATAAAAGAAATTGGCCCAGAGCCCCCAAAAGAATTGAACTTACAAATCAGCCACATTCATTTAAAGAAGGAATGAGAAAAACAAATTTTCACCTTTCAGAGCAAAAACTGTGTCTTGTTTTGTAAATGACACTGTTATTGCAAAATAGATAATAAATTATAGCCGTACCCTCAATATATTCACCAACAAATAAGCCAAAGACAACATAGAAGATGTTTCTTAGAAACAGTGATGACCTTGAGAATGAAATGGTGGCATGGGTATTTTCACTTTCAGATCATTCCCCTCAAAATTCACTGAAGTGGAAGAAATCTGTCGAGTCTGCTAGATTTTAAAGCATTTTTTTAATAGAAGAATCAATAGTGATCTACAGACCATTTTAAGATCTAGCTTTGTAAAACAAGATGAGGAAATTCTCAGAATTTTCCAATATAATCCAATAATTTGATTCAAATATTGAACGAGTTCATTATAAACAGTTAAACTAACATGAATCTTGTTGTTGTTCCCTAGGTATATCGTGACAGTTCCCAACAGTCCCTTTTGTCTTTAAAGCTTTTTTCCAGTCCATCTTCTACGGATATTACGTCATCAGACATGGAAATACAAACTTTAAACAAAGAACTTTGCTTCCAATGGTACATTCCTCCCCTGGACAGGCCTCCAAAGGATGGAGAACCTATGGTATGGAATATAATAATAAAGCTAAGTCTTCTGCTTAGATATAAAGTTTAGCTAGACCATTTCAACTCAAACAGTAGCAGGTGTCAGTCCCTGAACTATTGGCAATTGAATAGCCGTTAGGATTCTAGGAGATTCTTGAAAGTGGGTCAAGCTTTTAAAAATGAAACAATTGGTCAATATAGCCTTTTGCAGAGGAAACTTCCACTATAGCATTCCTTTGATTGCTGCTTTTTCTAAGAAGAGCCTCAGGCTTTTTCCCATAAGATGTTTGCCATATAGTTTTCCCCTGTTCAGCATTTTTATTTGCTTTTTGTCTTCCATATTGGTCTACTATTGCACTTCCCACAGCATGAGTGTTGTCCCCTCTAGCTGTGCCTCTGGTAGCTCCTGCAGCTCCTGACTCATGTGACCCTGTCAAATCCTGAAGCCTCCTGGGCCTCTCTCTCTTCTCATACTGGCCCTTCATCCTGCTTCCTTAGGATGGAAACCTGCTGCTAACTCTCAGCTAATTATATATTTCTTTTTATTCAGATAAAAACAGAGACTTTAAAGTATTACTTCCCAGATTTATTTAAAGTTATTTCCTACTTTAAAAAATATAATCATCTCTTGGTATCTTCTGGGAATTGGATCTAGGATTCCCCAAGACTATCAAACTGCAGATTCACAAGTCTCTTGTAAAATTGTGTTGCATTTGCAAATAACCTGTTGACATTCTCCCTTGTATTTTAGATCATTTCTAGTTTCATACCTAATACAATGTAAATGCTATAAAAATAGTTGTTATACTGTGTTGTTTAGGGAATAATGACAAGAAAAATGAAATCTGTGAAGTTCAGTTTAGACACGATTTTCCCAAATATTTTCAATCTGTGAATGCAGAAGTGGATGTGGAGAACCGTGTGCACTGTCCTTTCCCCCCTTCCCAGTCCAGTCATAACCAGATATTGCACATATGCTTTAAAAATAATGAATCTATAGTATCTTTTAAGGGAATTTACTAGTTTCCAAATTGTGGTTCCAAAAACACTAATAGCTCAGGAATCAATATAGTTGCTCATGAGTAGCATAAAGAATATGAAACACAAGAAAAATATCAGAATGCCTTACTTATAGTAGGTAAAAAATGTTGTATTCTGAATGTTTCGCTTCACGGTCTATGTTGTAAAAATGAAATTTCATCATAAGTCAGAATTTATTTACTTGCTGTCAAGAAAGCCAGCAAAGTGAGAGTTTGGAAATAGAAGGTTTACCTAGTTGGGAAACAGAAAGTTTACCTAAGCAACAGAGTTAAAAGAATAAAGAATAGAGTATGAAGTCCGATTCATAAGGTAATAGAAATATCATGTTCATCTCAGGCAAGAGCAGGATGGGCTATGATATATGCATGCTGCTATCAGAAACAATGTCAAAGAGTCAAATGTAAAGACTATATCTGCATATAATTAGATAAACAAGGTTTCCCCCAAATAGTCAAGTTTGACGATTAGCAATCGCTTACAAACTGGTGTCAGACATAGATGAGATGCCAAGTTCCAACAAATTCTGGTTTAAGCATAGTGATTTTCCCAAGCCACAAGAAAAGATATAGAATAGTCTATGTTCCAATTTCTTAGTTTGGATACATTTTCCCTTGCTTAACAGTAAGTATGTATTGCTCATAATGGAAGATATAGTTGCTGCCATAAAATTCAGTGAAAAAATTGAGAAATGTTGGTTTAGAGGAACTAGATCTTCTCAGACCCACGTCCTATCTTTTTGGAAGATAATGCTAAGTGAAATTTGTCGGATGATATAAATACAGGTGTATTTGTGCATTCATCTGCTCATCATTTTAGGACTTCAGTGTAGTGTTTGGTGTTAAATAACTGGTTGAAGCTCGTGAAGCCCACAAGATGATAATACTAGTGAGAACTTGAACAGAGTTGACTATGTTCCTGACACTTCACTTACATGATCTTCACAGCAACTCTGCAAAGCTGGTGACATCATGCAGCATTTGTCTTTCTCTGTCCACCTCATTTCACTTAACATTGTTCTCTAGGTTCATCCATGTTGTCACAAATGACAGGATTTCATTCTTTGTTTTTTATTGCTGAATTGTATTCTCCTACAGATATATTTCTTTACCCATTCATGTGTGGATGGATACTTGGTTGAGTCCATATCTTGGCTATTGTGAATATTCTGTGATGAGCATTAGCGTGCAGATAGCTCTTTGACATACTGACTTTATTTCCTTTGGAAATAAGCCCAGCGGTGGGATCCTAGGTCTTTACATGTGATTCTGGAAGTTCTGGGCTCTTTCTTCTATTCCCTGTGTATTGGAATTCCACAGTGTACCTTGGTGTAGGTCTTTCATCCATTGTGCCGATTTAGGATGCCCTTTTCAATATGGAAAGTAGTGTATTTCAGTTCATAGAGATTTTTTTTTTTTGACAGTTTCCTGCCCCTGATTATCTGTGTCTTCTTAACTATTGAACCTGTTGAACCAAGTGTTTAGTTTGCTAACCTTTTCTCTTCTATTATTTATGATTTTAAAATTTGGTTTCACTCTTGAGGAGTTGGGATTCAAGTTTATGTTTCAAATCTTTTACTGATTATTTGGTTGTTGTGTTAAATTTCTTTTCATTTTTAGAGTGCTTTTGTGTTTTCCATCAGTTCTATTTTAATAGCCTGTGTTTCTCCTTCAGGGATGCAGTGTTGTCTGCTTCCCTGCGGGTACTAATTAGGGTTTTGTTGAAGCTTTCTTCTGCTCTCGGTGTTGCATCTGATTCTTCCAGTTCCTTTCCTCTGTTGGTTTTGGCATCTGCCTTTCATTTCCTGCTCTGAACTCTTGACTGTCTGTTGGTGTTTGAAGTAAGGCACTGAGAAGTGTGTGGGGTCAGGCTTCCTGATTTATCCTCATTGGAGGATATCTGCAGATGGAGCCAGCAGTTTCATTTGAGGTTGCAGAAAAGTCAGCATCTGTAGGTCTTTTCTCTTTAGCTGGTCAATTTCCCCACAGAGAATTTTCTTAAACACCTCCTCTGTTACCTATATTCTGGGAAGGGGCTGTGGTGGAATAAATGGATATCATGCATGAAGAATACATTATTTCCAATATTTTCACTCCAGCACCTATTCTCTGTCCCTAGTGGCCCTGAGCATAGATCCTCTATGACTTAATATTAGCAGAGAGCAAAATGGAAGAAGTTCACCTGAGAGAGGTGGCAAGGGATGGGGGATCTCCTGGCTGCGTGGGCTCAGAGAAGGGCTGGGAAGCATTTGTCCAGTGCTCATGTTCCTACCCACTCCTGCCTTCTAAGGTGCCTACACCTCCAGTCCTGCTGCCTTTTCAGTTTCAGGTCATGTTTCCTGTTGGCAATCCCTCTCAAGTCACTTAAGACACAGCTCTTCCCCTCTGCTGAGTTTTCCAAGTGTTTTCTTCCTTCAGAATGTTGCTAACATTGTCTGTTTCACCTCTCTTCTTCTTTCTGTCCTTGGTGGTTTTTTAAAAAAATCTCTTTACTCTTATTTTAGTTTGATTTCTTTCAAGGAAGCAGAGATAAAGACATTGTGCTTATTAATTAGTCAGTTTTGATGACCAGCCCTGGGCTTTAACTGTGTTATATCTAAAATGAGGGAATTTGACCAGATCATGTCTAAGGTTCTATGACTCCATGACTGTAAACAAGTGCTCTATTGTATGGGCCTGACTCTAAGAATTGTCAGAATGCAAACAACAGAGAAATTACTACAGTGTGAGTAATCAAGGAAAGTCTCATCTTAGAGGTGGGGCCTGCAAAGTTATGAGTGGGTTGAATGAATGGAGAGGAGAGGAGGGGAACATCATCAGTGAATGTAGGGGAGCAGGTAGGCCCCTGACAAGGAGGGCCCACATTGAGGAGTAACAAGAATCCAGGCTGGAGATTCACCAGATGCAGGTGTAATACTACGGAGGGCCTCCGAATGCTGAAATTTAAACTTACAGTATGAAATGTCACTTTTCAAAAATAATTTACTACTCCACATAGTATTCATTTTCATCTTACGACCTGTACACAGTTCTTGTTCATATCATTTCTCTTTAAAGTGAGTTTGGGGGGACAACCCTCTTTCTGCTTTTCTAAAGAAAAACTTTTTGAAGTGCTATGACATTATTTTGAGGACTAATGCTGAATTTTTTTGAGGCAAAGTATAACTTTGAGGTTACTTTTGATGTCACTGTATTCTACTATTTTTCTTACAGGTTTTATTATTGTGTGCATATAATACAAAGCTCCTGAAGAGTTCAGAGATTAGACTTTCTAATTGTAGCAACATATTTGTTGATTCTTTCTGGATTCCACTGAACAGGCAAGTAAACCTAGATCATGTTCAATTCTCTTAATCCTCTTTGCTGATATTTCTATTTAAGTATAGGCTGTTTCAGTAATGCACAACACAAAGCATAGGAGACCTTTCACAGGAAATTTTTAGAAGAATCTTCCTTTTAGTTTGAGGCGTACTGTATTGCAGTGGTTAAGAACATGAACTGTGGGTCTAGGAGGCTTTTGTTTGAATGCCAATTGTACCCTTACTGCCAGCACAATCCTAAGCAGCTAACCTAACCAGTCTGTGCCTCAGTTTTCTCGCCAGAAAAATGGAAACAACAATAATAATAATAACAACAACAACATCTTGGGCAGTTGGAGGAGCAGTTCATAACATTTCAGAGATGGCCAAGTACAAGGACATTGTCTGCACTGTATTTTGCCTTTAACTCTGGTGTGTTTAAAAAATAACATGGTTCCATACTGTGTTGCAAAATTAAACCCCAACCCCACCAGCTCCTTGGTCTCACCTTTCCTTCTGTACTTAGTCCTGTTTTATATCATTCCCAGAGTCAAAATCTCTGCTCCAGCCATGTGAATTCTTTATTCTTCAGAATTGAGTAAGACTGATCACTAATATTTTTCATGCTTACTTTCTCTTTTTTTCTATTCCATTTTAACAAATTTTTGTTTCTTAATTCTTCAAAAGGTTTTCATTACTTAGCTAGTTTATTTTCTACTCTGTTGTTCATGGTGACCTCAGCCTCAGTTCCTCCGTTACTACCTGCTCTACTTAGCTTTTGTGTTATTGATAGGATCAAGCCAGATGAAGGATGATCATGTTTTGGGGAGCTGAGAACACTAGTACCCATGCCTGCCAAGGTCAGCTCTGTGTGCCCAGCCAGGCATCAAGCCAGAACTTGGTGAACAGAGAACTGCTGCTTCTCTGTCCTTCCCCGGGGAGTCCTGTTCCTGCTCCATGATTTTCATTTTGATGGACCTCTTGGTCTCCCCATGAAAGAGAATTAAACAAGAGCTGTTTTAAGAGCTGGCAGACTTTCGATTATTCAACTTTCTTTATTTATTTTCCCCTTCCTTCCTTCCTTTCTTTTTTTCTTTCTCTCTTTCTCTCTTTCTTTCTTAATGGCAGAAAACTTAGGCACTGATCATATACCAGCATTACTAAGCATCAAAATTAGGAAGTTTTGCACTTGTCTTATGAATCCAAGAACATTGTAAGATTTTTTTTTTTTTTGGATGAAAATAATTATAATTTCTGCAGAGGAGAAATTTGTTTTTTATTTGTTCTAAAAAATTCTTAATTTCACTGTGTTTGTGACCAATAAGAGAGTTGCTGAAATAGTGACAAACCTCTGTCACTGAGGCCATCACACAAGATGGTGCCTGATGATCTTCCATCTAAGCTTTTGGCACTAAGCTTTGGCATCTAAGCTTTGATGGCACTAGGAAAATGGACTATTCCTCTCTCTGAGGTTGGCATTCCTTGTGTTCTGATGACCCTTGTGTTCTGGGTCAAGATAGGACTCATTCTTCCTTTATTAGGCAAAGTAGCAGTAAATTAGGCTAGGAAAAAATGGGCCAAAGAGTATTTTCCTTTTTTTGTCCACCTGCCCATCTCTTATTTAAGTCCTCATACAGAAAAAAAAAAATTAATTGGTGGTGTTTTTCTTACAACAACAAAGAAAAAATAGTGTTCTCAATAAACTCACATAAGATTGCTGTGTAGTTCTTAGTGACGGCTATGCTATTGTGAACAAGATCAAGTTCTCTATGCACTTTAAACTTCCTGCCATCCATCTTTCTACTTCCTGCTCTCCGGGCCACAGCTGACTGGGTGAAAATGTTCCCAGGTGTCAAGGAGAGCAGAGGCAGAGGGAGGTTACTTCAGTCCAGGCAGGATAGTCAATTCCAACATGGGAAGTCAAACACCAGGATGAGGCTTTGGCCTGGAGGGGCGGGTGAAGAGCACAAGGTGGGGAGAGGGCAGTGAGGAGAGTGGCAGGCCAGAGAGCAGAGGAGTAGGCGAGGTGTTGGGCAGCTAAGGTCATGAAGATTAGGCCCTAGATTTCAGGTCACCTAATATTGCTTTCTTTCTCTTTTTGCTTTTTAAACAAAATGGCAGAAAGCCTAGCTAGAGGTCGTATATCAGCACAGCTAAGCAACAAAATGAGGAAGTTTGGCTCAAACATTTTTTTTCCCCCAGTGCTAGAGATCAAACCCAGCATGACAGGCAAGCTTTCTACCATTGAGCTGCATCCAGCCTTATGCTATTTTTGGAAGAGAAATACGAATTCTTTCTCTAGGTATTAGAATGAAGAATGATTTTTGAGTGTGTTATTTTTTCTTTATGTGATTTTTTTTATGGTTAAGAATACATACAGGTACTTATTTTTTCCTTACAAAAGCCTTATGAGTTAGATGAAGTAGATTTTATTATTTTCATTTTGCAGTAGATGGAATCTTATGGTCAGAGAGGTTAAGTGACCTGCTTGAGGTCCTGTGGCTGGTGTGTGATGGAACCAAGTGTGACTCACCAAGTCCCAGAAGTCCTAATTCTGTTCCCTTTCCAGTGTACCAGGCAGCTTTTTTTAATGGGAAAATTTTCCGAACAAACTTAACAACAGAGTGTTACATTTTAATTCTTGCCTTTCTAATAGAAAAGTTTATAAAACATTCTATATAAATGAAAGTCCTCATATATAATTAAAGGTACTTTTAAAACTCTTTGTTATTGTTGAGAACCATTGTTAGGGCAATCAAGTAGTACAGCATCCTGCAGATGAGAGTGCTTTGGAAACTGGAGAATGGACATTCTTGCATATAGTCTTTGCTTTCTGGATTATTTACTTATTTTCTATAATAATTTGCTTCCTCGGATGCACACACCCATGCATGCACATTCTTGCTGTGTCCATAGGGTGGAGGACACTGGGGGCCATGCTGGTCACTGTTTGCCTCATTAAACCACATGCCTACTTCCTTCAGCCTCCACTCCACTGGTTCATCTTTGCTCTCAGAGCATCCTCTAGTTACTGGTCCAGGGCCCCTGACGCTTTCCATATTCAGCATCATTGCCACAGTGCCTCTGCCTCCTCTTTGGTTCTTGCTTTTCCTTCTCTCTTGATTTTTCTCCCTATCTCTGCCAAAACTCCCTCTCCCCCAGCTCCATTCTGCAGGCACATGTACACACGCACACACACCACACAGACATGTGCACTACTCTGAAGAGTTGTGGGCTCACCGATTGGCCTTTTCAAGTCATTGCCAATTTGTCATAACTCTTATACCTTCAGGTCAGCTAAACTAACATAGGAATAAATCTTTTGTTTATTGCCTAGAGTTTCCTTGCCCATGTAGATATTTGTTTTCTCTATTTTCACCTTCAGGAATGATCTGGGTGTGTACCTTTCTCTCATTGTGCCTTTTCCAGTTTGTTATGTGTATCAACCTGAGTATGTGGGTGGACCACAAACATCATGAGAGTTAGGGAGTGTCTCTCTGCTCATGTTGCTTGAATGAAGGAATGATGGAATGATGTTTGGGGATGTCAGAAATCTAGCTGTTAAATAAATGAGGGCCTCCTTTCTACATCTTATTGGTTCTAAAAATTAAAAATGCCTTTATTAACTTTTCAAATAAAATACTCATATTTTTGTTATTTTTAGGGTTATTTCAGTTCATGAGAAACTGTCTAATCTTACGCAAATAGCTGAACTGTCATTGCCAGCAATTCCTGAAATTACTTCAAATGAGGATGTATATAAAATGGAAGAATCAGAAGAGAAACCAATTGGTAAAGATATGGAAGTAAGTGATTAAACCATAGAAAGTAGCATTTTTATTGCAGGATGTGTGTCATTATGCATAATTATTTAAATTATTGTTTACTTTGTCAGAACAGAACTATGTAATTAAACTTGAACTTCGAGATTCTTCTGCCCTCTGTTTTCTTTACTGCTGGTACCAGATATGACCCAACTTTTTGCCACTGTTTCCTTCAGAACTCTTCTAAGCATACTGACTACAAGACTGTCAGCAAATGAAAAGAAACCAATCCAGAGACTATTCAGATAAGGCTGTGAATCCCAAGAGACAATGCTTTCTAACTTTTTTCATTTAATTAATTTCATCAATTTTTATTTAACTGTTTGTATCCCCAAGTGTATGAATAACAACTAGAAAGTACAGATAAGCGTATATGCTTTCTGACATTTTTTATGCATATATATTTTTTTCACCAAAGAATTAGGGAGGGTGATTATCTCCAGATTGATAATCTGAGTGTTTTTTGTGCTGATCAATGTTTGTTTTAGAGGAGAGGGTCATTTCTTCTCTACTCCTCTGGAGTTCTGAACCCATGAGAAATGGGGCACAGGAAATGGCTGTACGGAGATTCAAAATATCAGTGTCATTACTGATAGATCTGATCAGCAAACATGGCTTTCAATCTGTGGCCAAATGAGCATATCAACATTTTACTACCAAATTATGCAGACTTGCCCACCTGTGCATAGTCATGTAGCACATGTGACCATGTGACCACAGGTATCCCCCACCCTCTTCAGCTCCCTGCCAAGCTTACTGCACATAGGAACAGAAAATAATAGTCCTGCAGGAAGGGTGCTCCCATATATATATAGAAACAAAGATTGCCCAGAGGGGCTGAGTCTAGCATGCTCTATTGCTTTTCCCATAATTCACCCATCAGTTAAATCACACCACTCTCCTGAGGAAAATTAGTTATGGGTCCCAAAGCAATGGAAGTATTCCTTCTTCTTTCAGAGTGGGGTGGAACTCCTTTATTCTCTATGGAATAAGGGTAGAGAACACATTTTCCATTCTAATCATTGTTTTTTTAAAATTTCTGCTTGCATATTGATTTAATTTCTCAAGATATATACTCTATAGTTAATGTGGACATTTTTTTTAAGAAGACAAAATAGATCTAAAGGACCTGAAACAAAAAGGAGTGATTTCCTGCCCGTCTTCTCCTTGCCTCACTATCCTGCTCTCTACAGCCAACTTTCAATTCTTTAAGCTGTCTCCTTTATTTGCTTTCATATCTATAAATAATATACAGTGTCACTAATGAGTGGTGAGTTGCCTGCCCTGTGTCTCCTCATGCGACCATCCAGGCTGGTGACTTACCCATCATGTGCAACATCGCAGGCCTTGTGGCAGGAGGGAAGAAAGGGGACAAGTCATATTGGCTCTTCAAGTTTCTATCATGTCGCTTCCACTAACATTTTGTTTGCCAAATAAGTCACATGTGATACCAACAATCCCTCTGCCAGTATGGAAGTCTGAAAGTTAGAAATACTGGTGAATAGCACTAATGACAGACACAAAAATAGTTTTTTCTTCAGTTGTCAATTTTTGGATAACATCTATTGATTTTCTGTTATGGTATGCCTGGATTTAGCTAACTAGGTTCCCCCAACTTTTCCTTTCCCCTTCCCACGTAAATATTGTCAAATCACAAAATTTAGTCAAATGGATATTTAGTGTTGATTATGATCTTGTAATAATGTTCACAGCTGAGTCAGACAGCATATGGTGGTTATTTTCTTTTTTTGTCTTTTATTCTTAATTTACATGAGTTCTCTCATGTTCATTCGTAGATTTTTCTCAAGGGTTCATACTGATGACATGATGTCCCGATCTCATTTTCCACTCTCCTTCTTCAGTTGAAGGCTGGCTGCTCTTTGTGCCAGCTATGTGGCTCTGATTCTGGCCCTCTCTTTGCTGCTTTCCTGATTGAATTCCCAACTACTTGAGTCCCATCCCTCCTTTTTCTTTTATCTGAAAGTTTTTAGGATTTGCCCTTTATTTTTGGTCTGGTAGAACTTTTTCTTAAGTAATTTTTGGCTAGGTTAATATTTAATTGGTTGCCAGTAACCAAACATTTTCAATTCTTGAAGAATATTCTTGATATGGCTCTTTGTTTTCTTATTTATCTATCCATGCTCTTTTATTATGTGAAGGCATAAAAGTTGGTAACTTTCTCAATTTTCAGAGTATACTTGTTGGCATTTTCAGCCTTAATTTACCAACAGAATGAATGAGTATGATTTTCATGATTACAAAGGTAGCCAGTCCAGATGTAGGAGAATCTTTCAAGCAATTATAGTTAGCCTTTGCAAAATGCCACCTCCCAGCATTTGCATTTTCTGTGCTCTGTGCCTGGATTTATCATAGAACAGATGTCTTAGACTTTTGGTTATATATCCTTTTCAGTATCCTCAAATGTTCTAATATGAATTAAGATGCTTACTGATATACTGAGTCCCTAAAATAAGTCCTCCAATAGATCAGATAGCTCAAACTATCTCAGAGATTTTGTAGTATAGATTTTTTTATAAAGCATGTTTTGTTTTTCATTTCTTTCAAGAATTCAGCTTTTAATTTTCACAATTCTTTCTTAGAACACTGATAATCAGTTTTTTCAGTTACAGAAAAACCTATCAGATTGCTGTCTTTGAGCCAGTCTAGAATATTCTCTGCTGAAAATGTTGCTAAATCCACTTCTTTTATAGTTGTAACCCAAATTCATCTGTCTTTTCAATGTAGAATGACTGAGACAGGAGAATGAGCATTCATAAGAGTAAGGATTCTAGAATGTGCTGTGCCACTCAATTTTACTACCTAAGGTCCATCCAGTTACCCTTTCCAGGATGAATTTCCCCTTCATCTCTAAAATAAATAATCTTTTTGCTCAAATACTGCACTGAGGTGGAAAGATGAGACCTTTGAGTGGAATGAAAGTCACCAGAGTGTCCAGGGTGGTCAGTTGTAGGTATCAAATTCATCACAAAGAGCCAAGTATCTAAGTCAAGAGGTTGACTGTGAACACAAACAAATCAGGAATAAACAGGGATGAGGGGAGAGTGACGTTTGAATGTAAGTGCAAGTGGGAATCCAGAGGCCCTGCCTTGACTTAGTGAAGGTTTGTGGCTTGCTTTCATTTCCTGGTCTGGATGGCATGTGTCAGTGTGTCAACCCTGGAGTAGAACAAATTTCTTTCAAATTTGATGTTCTCTTTTGTAATTTTAAATTTGTTTTTATGCACTTTGAAAGTGTTTCCTTGTCTTTAAAATATGGTATTTCAGATGTGTTCCAGTTCTTGTTAGTCTGTATATGAAGGAACATCACCAGATGGAAGAAACACTAATATTTGTTTGGGTGAATTGATAAGCAAATTAGCTCACAGCATTTGAAAGTTGAGAAATGGAAGTAAAATAAAACTTTTTTCTTTTCTTTTTTCCCATAATACTAACCAGCACTGAGTGGGGTTGGGGGTGCTAGATTCTGGGTTATAGCAAATAAATCTCATTGACTAAATTTGTTCATTCATTGTCATGACAACCTTCACTTGGAGCTAATTAGAAGTTAACTAGGACACTTGAAGAGATTGTTTTTGGTCTAGAATTGGATAGGATTTTATAACTTCTGTAATATGATATATTTATTTCTATTACAATGTATATCGTTGGTGGGTTATGGACTATGAGAGTCCAAAAATATACCTTTGGATGATATGTGGGATAGTGAATCTCATTGTTTCTAACTCTCCTCCTTTTTTCTTTGCCTAGGGTCTAAAATAAGCCAAGAATTTTAGAACATATATATTAATTTAAGTTGTATTAGGAGAGCTACAGAACAGGTCTTCCAATCACTTCTGGCTTGAAAACCTGTGTATCCTTCTAAAATGAACAACAGTGACTCAGAAGGACTAAGTTATTTTAATCTGTCTTTCAGAGAGCCCAAGGGCATGTTCAGAGCATACCAGGTTTTTAAAAGCATATGAAAGATACAAACTCTTATTTGGAATGATAGTATACTGATATAGGAAGTTGAATATAAGTTTTCCAGGTCACCTGTGATTAATTCAGCAAATATTTAAGGCATGCCTGGATGGTACATGGCAATTAAAATTAGTATATAGTCATATTTGAAATATCAAAGTACTATAAAAGCATATAGAAAAATATAGTTGGACATTAGCTCCAATTATCAAATTCTTTCTGAGAAACCATTATGTGAAAAAGTTTTCTAGGCCTGGGTATGTGAAGACATTCAGGAGTGAATACAGATGGCATTGTATAAAAGTGGCCATATACAGTACCCAGAGGTTATTCATAATGATTCCAACCACCTGGTTGCCCTCTCAGCAAAGTGTGGCATTTGAAGTCTGATGTTGAAAATCACTGGAAACAATCTATATCTTTACAGAATTTCTCATAGGAACATTAGGGGTGCTATGGTTTAGATATTAAGTATCCCTCAAAAGCTCATGTGTGTGATAATACAAGAGGGTTTAGAGGCGAAATGATTGGGTTATGAGAACCTTAAAACCCAATTGGTGAATTAATCCCCTGTAGGGATTAATTGAGTATTAACTGAAGGCAGGTAGGGTATGGTGGGAGGAGGTGGGTCTTTGGGGGTGTGCTTTTGGTTTCACACATATAGTGAGCTGAGCTTAGTCTTTCTGCTTCCTGGTGTGATGTCTTGAGTTGCTTCCCTCTACCACATCTTTCCACCATGATATCCTGCCTTGCCTCAGGCCCTGAAGAATGGAGCCAGCTGTTTATGAACTGAGACCTCTGAAACTGTGAGCCCCCAAAGAAACTTTTCCTTATCTAAAATTGTTCTTGTCAGGTCTTTTAGTCACAGCAGTGAAAAAGCTGACTAAAACAAAGGGTGAGTTCTTCAATAACACATAACAAAGCTGCTTTCAAAATTTTCTCAACTATATTAGCTAGCATTTGTGACTGTAATGAAATTACTGAAATATGCTACTTAGGAAGAAAAGGGGTTTATTAAGCTCACTGTTTTGGAGATTCAAAGCTTCAATGGCATGGTGTAGACTCTGACTCTGGTGAGGGGCCCAGTGTAGGTGGTAGATGATATAGTAACAGCTGAAGGAGGATCACATCTTGAACTAGGAAGCAAAAGGAATGCTAGATGGGCTAGGCTTGATCCTTTTATAACATCCCTCTCAAGAGAATCCTAAGGGTTACAGAGAACTACTACTGAGACTCCCCACCCCATGACCTAAGGACCTCTTACTACACCCTACCTCTTAAAGGTCCACAACACCTCCCAGAGCTGCCACTCTGGAGATCCAGCCTTGAATCACATGAACCTCTGGGGGCATAGTTATGCCGTATCCAAACTGTAGCACCAGCTTTCTTGCTCGGTATCTTCTGACATCCACAGCAGCCTTCCAACATCTGTCTAGTTTGCCTAAATGCCTGGCACTGTTCCTTCAGCTGGTCTGCCCTGTTTTGTTTCTTATCTCCTTCCTGCTCTCACTTAGCTCTTTATTATGTAGTCCAACGTTCTGACTTATTTCTCCATGATTCAGGTTCTATACTCTTCTTACGAAGGGTAAGGTTTCTGTAATCCTTCCTTTTCAATGGTAGGGCTGTTGATGAAAACTATTTCAATTTATTATGTTTAAAATCTTATTTACATAGATTGTGTAGAGAGAGAGAGAAAGCTAAGCAAGACCATGTACTGTTAAATAGCTCAATGGCATTTTACTACTATTACTCCTGTAGACTGAAAAGAAAGTCACTTTTCCTTGCATCCCAAAATATCCTATGTCCTTACTGTACTGTTTTCCTAATTAGCCATTTATACATCTCTTCTTGTCTCTTGACTATGAATTCCTTTGCTCTGATATCTTCTTCATCTTTATATCATCAATATCTAGTGCTTCTTGAGTAGTTATTTGTGAAACTTCTAGTTGGAGACCTGTAAAGAAAACTCATTCCAGACTGAGAATAGAGCAAGAGATGTGTTATGAAGTAGTAGAGCTGAGTCTTATGTTCAGGAGATGGTAAGACATCCATTGTGGAAGAATTGCAGGGGGCGTGTAGTGGTAGGTAGTCTGGGGAGGTGAGTGGAATAGCGTTGCTTCCTCTGTCTACATCACTCAGTGCTGGAGGAGTCCATCTCCCCTGTTCCTCTCACTAGACCAAGAGCTTTTTAAAACTCTTGTTTTTTCTTGTTAATTTCTCGTTATACCTCCATGGCATGTTGGAGGCAATCCATAGAGGTTGAACGAATAGATGGTAAAGGAATTATGTTCTTGAGGAAGGGCTGTGGAAAGTTAGGCTGAGTTTTGAAGGTTAGGAGGAGGCACCTTACCTGGAAGGGCATCTTACTGTCTATACCTACAATTTACTAAGACAGCCATGCTGGTATTTGAAGGAGAAATGAGAGAAGCAAGAGTTTGAAGGCTGGAAAACAATTTGAGAAGTTTTCTTTCATATTATGTGTGAAAAATTATGAGTATTTCAACTAAGCCCAAGAACTGGGTTTAATCTGTCCAAGTCCCTCAGAAGGCCATCCCCCATGGAATCAACAGGTATTCCTTTTAAAGAAGAAATGGATATGTTAGTTACCTTTCCATTGCTGTGACAAAATGCTTGACCTAAATCAACCTAAAAGGTGGAAAGGTTTATTTTGGCTAAACAGTTTCAGAGATTGCAATCCATAGTTGCTTAACCCCATTGCTGTGAGCTTGTGATGAGGAAACGTGGTCAGGAGTGCATGGGGAGCAAATGTGCTCACCTCATGGGAAGCAGAGAGAGAGAAAGAACACAAGGGGAAGGGACATGGAGAAAATAAACCCCTTCAAAAGCACTCCCCCAGTGACCTACTTCCTCCAACTAGGCCCACCTCCTAAAGTTTCCACCACTTCCCAGTAGCACTGCTATGATGGACAAAGAGCCTGTGGGGGACACTCCACATCCACACTCTCACAGTGTTGAGGACTGAGCAAGGGTCAGTCTGCACTCTCCCTGCCCCTTCACAACCACAGCATGCCTCCAGCTGCTTTCTGATTAGGATTGCCTTCTGTGCTTTCCCTGTCTTCACTTCTGTGCTAGTGAGGTCATGGGAAGTACTCACAGCCCAACCTCAAATCATCCAGTTTCACAGTGTGCCTATGTGGTTTACTTCCAATAATTCCAGAGTAATAGAATGTTGTGGAGACAAAATCTATGTTTGATAAATGTTGAGACAGGCAGTGGAAGGCATTTATCAGGTAATACTGCAATCTTCATCTGTTATGTGAAATAATGATTAATGATCTAGACAGTGTCATTTTGCTTGATAGCTCTTGACAAAATCATGACAATAACCCATCATGGCTGTTATTGAAATTTTTATATAGAGAGAAAACACACTTTAACCAGTCCTAAGAACTCAATTAGAGACACAGAAATATAGATAAATTGGAGGAGCATAGGAGTGAGTGTATGTCTCCCTCTGTCTGGTGAAGTGGACTGGGAGCTTGCAAGGCTCAGCATGCTGGTGCACCTGATCTGGCCTGGGCCTCCTGCTTGCCCTCCATCTTTTAGCCCCACACACCTGGCCTCTTTTCCCTCACAATTGCTTCCTACCCAGGCAGTCTGAGTAGCCTTGTAGCTGATTTCTCTTCCCTCTGTCTCCTTCTAGGCCAGTTCACCTTTAAACTGTAGTCTGAATTACATTTTTAAGGCAATCTCTGTCGCTGTTCTCTCAGTCCACCTCCTCCCTGGTTTTCTCCACTTCTCTGTGACTTGTTATAAACTGATCTCTTCAGTTATTTGTCACCAAGCTCACTGCCCTGCTTCCTGTACAGGTCTGCAGAAAGGACCATTTCTTTCTTCCTTCTTGTTTTTTTTTTTTTTTTTTTTTTGGTCCCAGGGATTGAACCCAGTGGTACTTAACCACTGAGTCACATTCCCAGCCCATTTTTGTTTTTTTGAGACAGGGCCTCACTAAATTGCTAAGGCTGGCTTTGAATTTGCAATCCTCCTGCCTCAGTCTCCTGAGCCACTGGGATTCCAGCCCCGCTGGAAAGGACCATTTCTGGTTCCTGTGCTACTTGAGTGCCCACTGCTCATTGCATACATGGCTCTCTCCCCCAGGGGTACCCTTGATCCCACATGAAAGCCTCCTACTCTTTCAGGGCTCCGTTTCTATGAACCTCTTCTAGAAAGTCGTCCTTGTTCCTCATACTAAGAATCACTCTCTCCTACCTTTCTGTCCTGTAACATGTCACAACTGATATGTTCTGACCATACTTCACTTGGTATTTAACATGGATATGTATAAATCAATTTTTTTAGTAATTGTAAATTTTATATGAGAGTACTATAATGTCTTGAATAGTTGTTAAACTGTTAAACAGTTTTGTAGTTTAAAAATTGGATCTTTCCATATATGTGCATTTATTAAAGCTTGCATATAACATGGTTTTGTCCTATAAGATCTGTTGTTTGGCTCTTTATTTTAAGGTTTTAACCAGCATTGCTCAGTTATAATTTAAAAAGTAAAGTACTTTTATCATTGTAATATTTTGAATGCTAGTACATGTATATATTACTTCTACCATAAAAATAACTTGTTGCTTCCGTCAGGCTGGATGCTAGCAACATCGCTTATCTCTGACAATTTGTAGTCGCGACTTCTTTAGTTGTGGATAAAGAAAATGACAGTAGCTCAGGTAAAATAGGCTTAGAGGGAGAAGGCAGTGTGCAATAAGTAAGCCTATGCATAGCCAGTGACTAGGAACAGGGCACAGAGGGCCTCACAGAAAATGGAGCTGGAGAGTCAGGAGCCAAGGCTGCACTTGGGCCCTCAGGCAACAGAAGTTCTCTCTCATGTCTGTTTCCTCCTCTGGACAAACCATGTCACATCTGGCCAAGTGGTTGCCTGTTGTGTCCATTCAGTGGGGCCATAGCAGTGTCATCAATAGGCAGTGTAGGCTCTTGGCTCTTCCTTCCCTTCTGTTTTCTCTTCCCATTTCTTTCCCAATCCCTGTCATTCTTCTCTGCTCAAATCCTTTCCAGGGATTCAGTCCAAGACTCTATTCTCAGAAGAAAGGATTTTCTGAAATCTTAGTTTGGTGTGAGTTATTTGCTTGTTATTACTCTGTGACATGAATCTTAACTGTGAATGTACAGGGAAAGAATTCTAAAATAATGTATTGTTCATGATTAATTGTGGATCTTATATTTTGTGGCCATCCTGTATCTTTTCAAATAACCCTGATGGTTTAAGAAACTGTGATTCTGATCCTCTTTGTCTCATCTTGGGAAGTAGGGTTAGGAGATGCAAAATGAGACAAATGAAACAAATGGTTTATCATTAAATATGCAATATTTTACTAAGAATACCAACATCACTATTATTGCCTTCTTCCTACTTCTAGAACATGATTATTGAATGCTGCTCTGAAATACTAGCTCTGTTTTTGAATGACAGAGAGCCAACACCATTAACTGAGGTATGTATCTCTCCTTTCAAATTGTATCTGGTTATTCACAACAGTGTTATTGCTATGGAAATGAAAGCACAAAAACATCTAATTGCAGGTACCAAGGGTCTCACCCTCCTTAATTAATGTGAAAAAATGATAAATATGAGTTTACAATAGCATATTACTTTGGTTAAAAATATTCTTTATAGAAAAAAGTTCAGTTGATACAGAAAATTATGTAGATCATTTTAAAATCACTTCAAATCTGCCATCCAGACCATAATCCCTATTAGCACTTTGGAAACATCTAGAATTTTCTCCCTGCATAGATGCACTTTGGAATTTTTCTATCAATGAGATCATTCTTTCTGTAACTTGCTTTTTTCATTGAACAGTAATGTCATGGAGGTATTTTTATGTGGGAAAAAAATCTACCTCGTCATACTTATTGCCCGTCTAATGTCTCTATTATATATTTGTTGTGCCAGGCACTACTATTGTTGGATAGGAGATTTTTGGGTTCTAGTACATAGATATTTGTCCCTTCTGTGTTATATCCTCAAAGGTCATTTTTAGGAATTCAATTTTAGAGTAAAAACCATATATACATATTTATTATAAAATATACATGTAAAAATACTTTTAACCATTTTAAAGCATACAGTTCTGTGACATTAAGAATATTCACAGGGGCTGGGATTGTGGCTCAGTGGTAGAGCGCCTGCCTCACATGCGTGAGGCACTGGGTTCGATCCTCAGCACCACATAAAAATAAATAAAATAAAGATATCGTGTCCATCTACAACTAAAAAAAAATTTTTTAAAAAGAATATTCACAAGGTTGTGCAACCATTACCATCATCCTCTCCAGAACTTTTTCATCATCTTATATAGAAACTTGGTACACATTAAACTATTAATTCCCATCGCTCACCACCACCCCTTCCAGCTCCTGGTAACCCCTATTCTACTTTCCATGTCTGAATTTGCCTACTCTAGGTACCGCATATAAATGGAGTCATACAATTTGTGTTTTTTGTGTATGGCTTACTTTGTGTAGCATAATGTTTTCAGAGTACCCATGTTGTAACATGTATCAGTATTTTATTGCTTTTTTAAAAAAAATTGTCATTCTTTATCATACATAAATGGAGTTTGATTTCTCATTCCTCTGATTGTACATGTTGTATAATCACATTGGTCATGCAGTCATGTATGTAATAATGTCTGTGTCATTATACTATGCTTCCTACCCCCATACCCTATTGCTTTTTAAGGCTTAATAATATTCATCTATATCCATATACAACATTTGTTTATCCATTCATCCATTAATGGATATTTGGATTATTTTCACATTTTGGCTATTGTTAAATAATGTTTTTATGAACATGGGTGTGTGTCTTTTGGAGTCCTAGTTTCCAATTCTTTGGGGTATATTCCTAGGAGTGAAATAGCTGGATCCCATGGTAATCCTGTTTAATTTTTGGGGGAACTCCCAAACTGTTTCCCATAGCAGTGATACAATTTTATACTTCTATTAACAGTGCACGAGAGTTTCAGTTTCTCCACATTCTCACCAAAGATTGCTCTTTTCTTTTCTTTTAATAAAAGCTATCATAATGGATGTGAAGTGGTATCTTGTGATTTTGATTTGCATTTCTTTAGGAACTAATGATGTTGAAAATCTTTACAATGTGATTATTAGTTATTTGTACATCTTTTTGGGAAATATGTATTCAATCTTTTGCCCATTTTTGAATTGGTATATATTTTTGGTATATGCTTACAAATGACCTCCAGAAATGTTGCACCAATTCCCTCTACTATCTGTAATAGATGAGAGGACGAGTTTATACATGTGCTCATTTACACTAGACTTTACCTCCCTCTTTTCCTCTATATGGTTGTTATTTCTGACAAGTGAAAAGTAGCATGTCATTATTTTATTCTTATTTTTAATAAGGCCAAATACATTTTATGTTTGTTGGAAATCTGTGTCTCTTATTTGTGAAATGGTATTCATTCATTAACTTAGACAACAAATGTTTAGAGAGAACTGTCTCTGTGCCAGGAAATCCTTCCTATGCACTGAAAAGCCAGCTATGATAAGCAGTAAGCACCCTGCTCTCAAGAAGCTGCCATTTTTTTGGAGGGAAATGCTGACCAATTAATAAGTAAGATAATTTCAGATCTTGTTAAGTGCTAAAAAGGAAAAAATAAAATAAAGCAATACATGAGAGTAGAGACTGGCAAATTATAGCCTGTGAACTGCATCTGGCCACTGTCTGTTTTTTGTTGTTTTTTTTTAAAATATTTTTTAGTTGTTGATGGATCTTTGTTTTATTCGTTTGTTATTTATATGTGGTGCTGAGGATCAAACACAGGGCCTCATGCATGCTAGGCAAGTGCTCTACCTTTGAGCTACAGCCCCAGCCCCCCACTGTCTGTTTTTTAAATGATGTTTTATTGGAATAGTCTTGCTTGTTTTTTCACTTGTGGTATATAGCTAGTTTCTGAGTACAACAGCAGAGAGGGGTAGTTTCGACAGAGACCATCTATGTATTAATCGTCTTCATCACTGACCAGAATGCCTGACATGAACAGCTTAGAGGAAGAAAAGTTTAATTTGGGCTCACGGTTTCAGAGGTCTCAGTTCATGGTTGGATGACTCTATCACTTTGGAGTCTGAGATGAGGCAAAACATCATGGCAGAATGTTGTGGTGGAGGGAAGCTGCTCAGGTCATAGCAGGTGGAAAGCAGAGAGACAAGAGAGGCACCAAGGGACAAAATATAAATTACAAAGACCTATTTCCTCCAGCCACACCCTACTTGCCTACAGTTAACACTCAGTATAGCAGTCCTTTCAGATGATTAATCTATCAAGTGGATTAATCCAGTGATACAGTTATAGCTTCTATAATCCAATCATTTCACCTCTAATATTCCTGCATTGTTCCACACATGAGCTTTCAGGGGACATCTCATATCAAAACCATAACAGAGTGTGTAGCCTACAAAGCCTAAATTATTTATTTTCTGGGACTTTATAAAGTTTGCAGGCCTCTGATAGACAGTAGCAGGGAATGGAGTCACAGCTTAGAAAGAGTTTTCTCCTGAACATGTCTCCTGTTCAAAGGGACATTTGAAGTAAGACCTGTCAATAAGCTGTGCCCTTTTTAGTGTTAGACTTTTAGCTTTTGGAAACAGTGATGCTGCTCCCTCCATCCCTGAACTCTAACAGTACCTGGAACACCAGCCTCACTGTTACTGTTTCTTGAATCAAACTGAATTTCCTAGAGTTTTAAATACCTGTAATTTAATCTTTGCTTTTAGAAAATTCAGTTGACTATTCATGTCTCTTTCCCATTTTTTAAATGGGGAGCTTAATTTTTATTATGGAAATATTTAGACTTACTCAGTCATACATAGTAAAACCAAGCCTAAGTTTAATTTTAGAGAAACCATAGGTTTGTCACAAAATAGGTCACAAAAATTTGTTATCATAAGATACATAATGACTGATGTCAGTGGATTTGGCTTCTGAGACTTGGGTTGAAAACACAGACTTGAGTCTCATTTGTGGTATGACCTTGGAAATTACTTAATTTCTCTAAGCTTCAGGGTTTTTTTCATAGGTCATAATATGAACTCTCACAATGGTAGGGAATAAGTTAGATAAAATAGTTAAATATTTGTCACAGAGCTTAGTACAGTGAAATGTTTAGGAAATATTTAGGTATCACTGTCATTCTCATGGTCATCTCCACCATGACTTTACCTTCTCTGTGTGCTCCATCCTTGTCAACTAATTTCCATCAGATTTTTAGTATCCAGATTTGTTTTGAAAAATGTTAAAAGTAGAAGGAAAAACAAGAAATCATTTTCTTTTCCCATAATGTAAAATGATCATTGAATCTTAGGAATTAGGTCAGTGTGCAAGATCCCAACACAAGATCCCAGCGGTGAAGGATCCACCCATCCAAGAGAGAATACCTCCCACTTGAACCACATCCTGTATTTCTTCTGAGAGCAAGACTTACCTACTAGTGCTGGGACAGGACTTGGGTATTTATGAGTTTGTCCCAAGAAGTAAATTGTTAGGCAGAATTACATGCTTTAGTGGAGCCCTTTTTTGTCACCAGTATGAGATCTTGCTTGCAGTTTGGTTCCTTACTGAACATACCTATTACAAATTACCTTTGCTCGTATTACCTCTTCCTAATTAAAATAAATATCACTATGCGTGGCTTGTGACATAAAGAGACTGAGAATAGCAAGGTTATAAAAGAAGGGAATGAATGTCTCATACTAACCATCTTAGTGATTAATCACAGTGTATCAGTGACCATTAGGTATGATTTCTGGTCAAGCAGCAATAACCAGCATTCCTTTATTGCCTGCATAGGTTTGAATTATTGCGTTTCCCAAGATGTCAGGTAGGATTCAAACATGATGCTAAAAATATTTTCTGTTCTTACTGTGATTAAGTCCTTTAAACAACTACCTGTCCATCATAATTATTGACTATCTTCTGCATAAGTACATTGGTATAGATACTTTTATAACTGCAAAGGAAACACAGATTAAAGTTTCTATTGCCAGCTAAATTAAGTATTTTCATTGGTACACATGATACAGATAAATTTGCCTCTTCAATTACATGCATACATGTATGAAAGTATATACAAATTGAACAGATTAATGATTAATCTATCAGTGTATATGATTTGAATAGACTAGACTCACGCAGAATCAGTATGGAGAAGAGGTTCCTAGGAATAGATCCTGCTTTAAAGATGGAAAAGGTTATCTTAGACCAAGAGATCAAAGAGATTATATACAGAAACTGCAAAGTAGTTTTTCTTGGTTGTACGAGTTTAATAGGAATATTTTTTTTTTTTTAGTTCAGGATTTTAGCTTGACCTAGAATGGTATCTGACAATATGATAATAGTCATTGAAATGCAAATGCTACTACTAATAGTAATAATAATGATAATGATAATAATAATAATGATGATAAATATTTATTGAGCACATGGCATGTGCAGACATCATTAAGTGTTTTATGTACATTATATCACTTAATATCACAAGAACCCTTTGATGTGGGCTGAACTTAGTGTGCCCATATTTTATTTTTTGTTTGTTCATTTATTTATGGTGCTGTGAATCAAACCCAGGGCCTCACACATGCTAGATAAGTGCTCTACCACTGAACCATATCCCGAGCCCTATTGTTTATTTAATTATCATTTTTGATATGTTTATGATAAGATGTTGACATTAATCATATGCCAGTCCATAAATTGTCATTCTACTATGTTAACACCCCTCAGTTTAGTTATTTGCATCTTTAACTCTATGGCTAATGTATAGATTCCATCACATGACCACCTACACTTTATTATCTTTTCTGACCTCTTACAACTCCTACATGTTAGCTGAAGCAGTTGCCTCACAATGCCAGCCTCTGTATTGTGCGGGGTATCATATATAAATGGGCAATAGCATATCTAACCTGTGTTAACCTAACCCAGGCCACCACTTTTTCCTCACTTCTCTCTTAAGCCCTTGGCTTATATCTATGCACTCAGTAGTTATTAATCAAAATGTGCTATAATGATGTACTTCCACTTTTCTCTCCTGTACCAGGACAGATTGGATCTTGCATAAGATTGGGTCATGTTAGATTTTTTTTCTCAATGCTTTGTCCCAGGTCTGGCCCCCGGCAGGTGTTAAAAAAATGTTAAATGAATGAATAGCTCATGATGCATCTTCCAGACATAGCCCTGGATTGCTCTTCTAATTCTGCCATCATCAGTGACTTTGAGGCCATCAATTTCAGTCATTTGTACAGCAAACATTTGTGAAGTGCCACCTCTGTACCAGTCACTGTGTGAGGCTTTGGAATACAAAAGTAAAATCCAGTCTCTGCCTTCAAGAGAGCTGCAGTTTAGTGCAGGAGACAGACAACCACGGAAGCAATTACAGTACTGAGTGGGGAAAGCAACCTGAGAATTGAGCACCACTCCTGGGCTCCCCTGACAGTCTCCCCATAGCTCTGAAGGTGATGAACTTTGGTCTCTTTTTTTTAAGCAGGATTCACTAATTCCCTCTATGAAATTAAGCTAGTGACCCATGGTTAAAATTTTTAATTGCTTTGAAAAATGATTGCAAAATGACAAGAATATCCTTAGGAAAATGCAAACGTGACCAAGGACATTCATGGAAGTAGTTTCCTCTTATTAGAAAGAGTTTTGAAAGAAGAGACAAAAAATAAAAGTCCCAGCTTTGGCAGTTGGCTCAGTGGTAAGGGTGTGATTTTTGGTTTTGCTCACAAGGATGGAGAGAGTGGAATAAATCTCCAAATCCCTGGATGTAAAGAAAAATAAAGTGAAAAGTTTAACAAACAAACAAAAACCCCAGTCCCATTTATAAGCTGCAGCTGAGTGCAAGGCTCTGGGTTGGACCCACTGGAGGAACTGGCAATGGCAGAGAGAGTTCTTGCCTGGAAGAGCTAATGGTCCAGAAGGAAGGTTTGGGGCTGTTGCTTACATACTGAGGAGGCTTGTAGTTTCAAAGTAGATGGTCATTTTGCATGAAGATGAGTGGGAAATGAGGTCAGAATGTTTAAAAGACCTGCCCACAGTCACAGAGCTGGTTACTGTCAGTCAAAAATGGCCAACTTCAGAGTCTGTTTTTGACCAGTCATTATCCTGAAGCCAGCCCTGCACAGAATTTCCAGCATGGGGCCTCTTGGTCATGCAGGTGGGGGAACTAGATTTACAATGTGTTCCTGAGGAAGAGTTGGAGTCAGGGTTTATAACGTGGTGGGTATGGTAGTGAATGGACAGGCAGAGGTACATATTGCCTGGTTCCAGAGCTCTGCTGTGTTTTGAGTTGTATAACTTTAGGCAAATTGTTTAAACCCAATACTTGGGTTTCCCTATTGTAAAATGGGAATAAAAATATTTCCTACCTCATAGATGTCAACTAATTAACAAACAGAAATTCTCCGAGGATCAATAAATTTATTCAGTAATAAACATTTCACTGAGAACATGTGTGGGCATATCAAGGAGTTTGTGGCAAGGGAAGATTTTTAAAAGACAAAATAAATGGTTTTTAAACAATAATCCTTGGTTCCAAGGATCATTAACAAGGGTAGTGTTGGCCTAAGATTGACCAGGTCATTGCTGGATAAATTTCCTTGCAGATGTGTTTTCTCCATAAGGTTGTGGTAGCCTTTGTGTCGGGTTGTGGTTCTGTCAGAGGCTCTTGTGATAGTTCTTCTTGTTAGGTGTACGTGCATGAGATCCCCTCCTTCACAACCTTCCTGGTTTTATTAATTTTGTTAGTGTTTGACATGAGTGACTCCATTTTGATTCTGACCACTCTCATATGAGGTCATGGTGTGGATTAAGTGAGTTAACTCAGGCAAAATTCTTAGAACAGCACCTGGCACAGACTAAGCAATATAGGTACCATTACTGTCATCTAAAAGCTACATGAGTTCACTTGAAATGAAGCCTTGTAAGTAGACTTATTTCCCTAGTAAGTGGCTTTAGTAGAAGAACATAATGCCTACAACGGAGCCTCTGAGTACATTCACAGAAGAGGCTGGAAGTGCTAGGAATGGCTTACGTATCACTTCTAACCACATGTGTTCCCATGGTCATCCGTTCCGATTGCTAACCTTACGTAATAAAGTACCCCAAATTTAGTGGCATAAAATGACTACAGTTGTGTCAGGCTCTAGGATTCTGTGGGTCACACACTGGGAAGAGCATAGTAGGGCTGCTTGTCTGTGCTCCGTGGTATTGGCTGGGAAGAATTGAAGATTGGGATGACTGAACGACTAGCAGCTGGCATCACTGAAGGTTCATTTGGATGGTACTTGATGTTGGCTGTCAGTTGGGTGCTGGGAACACAGTGTGGCTGTGGGCCAGAGCAGAACATGAGACCTCTCTCTGTGGTTAGTTGGGCCTCTTCATAACATGGTGGTTGAATTTTCAAGATTGAGCCACCCAGGAGAACCAGAAATTTTCCATTATTTTTTATACTTTAACCTTGAAAATTCCATAATGACTTCCCTACTTGTCTCAAGTCCGCCCAGATTCGAGGCAGACTGTATCCTCTTGGGTGGAAAGTGTCAAAGTCGAATTGTAAGAAGGGAATGTGGGCTGGGAGCTGCTGTTTTGGTCATTTGAGAAAAATTCAGTCTGCTACAGCACCCAATAAGAGTCACAATTTCTGGGCCTATTCCTCCTTTGAGCAGGAGTTTCCCCTAAGGGACCTACTTAAGCTATTTTTTTAAATTAGTTAATAATATTTCCTAAATATATACTAGGTAATAGTCTTGGAGTTGCTGAGTGTTTTTATGCTCACAGGACGGAGGATAAAGTAGGTGGATTCTCAAAGGATACTTTGAAATAACCTATGAAGTATTTCTGGGTGTTGGGTGGGGTCGCACATGCCCCAATTGATGTAGGAGAGCATCCTTCTCTCTTTTTTTAAGGATGCTAAATCTTAGAGGGTCACACTAAGCTATTTAACTTCCTTTGGCTAGTTTTATTTTCTTACTGTATGCCTTTTGGTTTCTTTTTAACAAAACCTCCCAAGTATGACATGCTCTAAACTCTTATTTACAGAGCACAAGCTTCCACATATCCCATACTGGGTATTTACTAAGTATTTAAAAAGTAACTTATATTAATGTAACTGCTTTTAGTTAAGAGTTGCAGAGTTTCTTTATTTCTTTTCCTTTTTTTATTTTTTTGTACCAACTAAGAGCTGTCTGAATAGATTTTATGGGCATCTAGAATTACATCTTTCTTCTGTGAGACATTATCATTCCGTCCTCCAGTGAAGAGTATCCTTTGTATGTAAGTGCATGAGCCATCCACTTAATATTCTTATATTCTTTTGAAGACAATGCCAGATGCCGTCAGTTCCACACTGCTTCTAAAACACAGCGCTGACTTTGATTCCATCCACTCACTGTTCACTTCTAACTGTCAAATTTGGCTAAGGGAAAAAGAAAGCCCTTAAGAAAAGGCCAGGCTATTAATGTGCTCTTCAAAATGCTAAGAAAAGGCTAAGCTGTTTATAGCATTTCCAAAATGCTCATCTCTCAGAGATTTGCCGGCAACAGTGTCAGGGTGAAATACACTCTTGTTCATCAAGGAGAGCCTTTGTGTTATCTGTGCTGGAAGTACCAGTTCCACTTTTATCAGATGTGCAGTTTGGAGTTATAATGATGCTTTTATATAATTTAAAACAAGCTATCCTGATATTATGCACCTGCTATGAAAGTAATGAGAAGTTGTGCCCTCCTTGATTAACCAAGCCCTGTGTCATTTTGGCTATAACTGCACGTCAGTCTAGAAGCGAGTTTCCTGGAGGTTAGTCACTCTGTAGAACTCAGAAGATGGTGAGAGACAGGAGTATCATTAGCAAATCTGTTCATTCCTCTCTATTTTGTTAAAACATGGGTTAAATGTTCAGTTTCATTTCTTTCCTTCAGTTTGCTAAATTATCTGCCTTGATTAAAAAACCCAAACCTTAACAGTGAAATTGTATTATCATTTTAGAAGAGCATTTGATTTGTGCCTCATAGAGCTGAATCAACTGGAAAACCCTTAGGAATTCTCTTGACAAATGTTGTTTACATTTAAGTAAATACACAAAGCAGGAACAGGTGTGAATTCATATCATTTGCCTTGCTTATTTTGGACCCTAGCCATTTGAGATTTTTGCAGTTACTCTGCCTATATCGTAGGTGGTAATGCCATCATGTTCTTTCCTCAAGCACACATGGTAGCATAGTGTGGTGAGAAGACACCTGGCACAAGTTCTAGTTCTAGTTAGTTCTAGTTCTGCCCTCTTGGACAAGTTATGAATCCTTAAAGACTTCAGGTCAGTTAGACGCTATGAAAGGTCTTGGAAGCAATGTATCTAGTGGATAAAAACAGTTTCATTTTTGGTTCTACTCCCTCTTGGTTGTGAGACCATGAGCAAATTACTGTATTTCTCTAGGCTTCAGTTCCTTATCTGTAAATTGGTGATAGCTACTCCCATGTGGGACTCCTTTAGAAACAGTATTTAACACATTTGGTACGGCACAAGCCCTGTGGTAGTCATTCCATACATAATGGTCATCTTTATTTCTCCCAGCCTTAAAATAGTATGAAATGAATCATTTGTTCATTTGACCATTAGCAAGTCCCTTCATTAGTGGCTTTTAGCCTACTCAAATGTTTGCTAATTTTCAGAGTTAAATGGCCATTTAATAGATGTATCTTTAATGTTGTTTTTCAACCATGCTTTTTAAATTAACAGTAGATTCACAATGCAGTTATAAAAATAATCCAGAGAGGGATGGGGAGGTAGCTGAGTGGAAGAGAGCATAGCAAAGGAGGGAGGGAGAGAGAAAAACAGAGGGATCCAGTGTATCCTTTACCCAGTTTTCCCCAATGGCAACATCTTGCAGAACTATGGTACATCATCACACAGTGTATTCAGTGATACAGTCAAGACAGCAAACTTGCTCACCACTCCAAGGGTTTCTGTTGCCCTCTCATAGTCACACTCATTCCCCTCCCCTTGACCTCCCCCTTAACCCCTAGCAACCGCCTATTTTCCATTTCTGTAGTTTCCTCATTTGAAGAATATTATATAAAAGGAATCATACAGTATGTAACCTTTTGGGGATTGGACTTTTAAAAAAATTCAGCACAATTCATAAATAGCCATTAAACTAACCTTTTGATGAACAAAGAAATCCCAATGAAAACTGACACATGTTCTTTGTGCAACAGAATTATCATTTGCCAAGTGCTTGATGCAGTGTTCAGTGACTCTGCTAGTCTTCCTAACCTTCCCTTCTTCCTCTTCCTCTTCTTCCAACTCCCCTTTTCTTGCCTCTTTATTCTCCACATTTCTTTATCAACTGACAGAGGCTAATTGTTCAAGTTAGAGATACTAAAAAGAGTGAAATGAATAAACGTGTGTGAAATGCCTTTGAGAACTGTAGACTCTCAGAGACTTTTCTATGAGAAGTTGCCAGTGCTGGCTGCCTTATAAGAGGGGTTTGCAGCTGCTTGTGGTGTGTACTGACGTGAATAAAGAAGTCAGCGTGAGCAGGGTTTCTTTCCACACTGTGCACAGAGGGTCTGCCCTCAGGTTTGCTGCTGCAGTGGGAGCTGCTAGCTGACAAAGCCCAGCACGCTTTGATTCTAGGCAACAAAGTCCCCGGAACAAAATGCAAACTTCAGTTCTTTATAAAGCTTTGCTCTAAAATAGAGCTTCCAGTTCCTAGTTGCTAGAAGTTAAGCCCAGTGAGCTCTCTCATAAAAAACCATCAAGAAATGCCAAGTATTGTTAGAATTCTGGAATTTTCATTTTTGTATCCCAGGTCCAAAGCCCACAGGCAGAGCCACAGAGCCCCCCAGGAGGAAACCCAGCCACAGGCTACCTAGCTACAGCATTTCTTCCTCTAACTTTGCTACTGAGCAAAGCCCTGACCTTTAAGAGCAGTTAGGTTCTTACTCTGACAGAATTTCTCCTTATTCAGAAATACAGGGAGACCAAGGTTGCCAGAGCACGAGAGCATTAGTCAGGACAGAGCAAGCTGTGCTCGCTAAAAAGAAACAAGCCCCAAATCTCAGTGGCAGTACAGATTTCTTTCTTTCTCATGCACAGTCTAATGAGGATTTGGCATCTCTCCTTCAGTTTATAACTGTGCCATCTGTGCTGCATAAGATAACCCCTGCAGAGGAGAGGGCTATAGGATTTCACCACACATTCCTATGTGGGGTGACCCTGTATTCTCATACGTTGGCACAGTCGCATTGTACATATGTGGGTTTAGGATAATGGTTCACATACTCTCCTTTCCCTTTGAAGCGTGTCCCAGCTCAGACAGTGAATTCGGTGACAGTTTCAAAGAGCCATCCTGGAGTGGCCGTCTTAATTTCTACTTATATCCTGCTGGTCAACCTAATATGCAAAGATGTGGTAGGGAACATTGGAGAAGAACAAGTATATATTTCAGTGACTACTACTAATTTTTGGCACAGTAGGCTTTTGCGGGAATGCCATGAATTTTTAAATAGAAATAATACAATAACTTCAATTACAAAAACTGTGTTGAACTGATAGTAAATGATATTGGTATTGACTAAGCATCTCATTCACACATTGTGATAGGCTGAGCAATAGCCTTCCCAGGGAGTCCTGTTACCGTGCATGACCAAAGGCACTATGCAGATGTGATTAAATTAAGAATATTTTGATGTGGGGATTATCCTGGATTATCCAGATGATCCCTAAATGGAATCACAAAGTCCTCCTAAGAGGGATTCAGGGGGAGATTTGACAAGATAAGCAGAGAAGAGGATGTGATAATGGACTCAGAGATTGGAGTGATGAGCTTTGAAGATGGAGAAGGGGGCTATGGGAAAGAAATACATGCAGCCTCTCCCCCTTGGAGTTTAACCTAGTTAAACCAATTTCAGATTTCTAACTTCCAGGCCTAGAAGATGATAAATTTATGTGGTAAACTACTAAGTTTGTGACAAAATTTGTTACAATAGCAACAGGACAGTAATACACAAGTACATTCTAAAGTTAAGCATCTGACTTCAGATGCTTCTGAAGTTAAGAAGCATCTTAACTGTTTCTAGTTAAGGCAGATACTGTTATTGTCCATTTTTACATGGTAGAAACTGAGGCCTGAAGACCTTAAGTGACTTGCCCAAGGTCCCTCAGCTCGTCAGTGTCAGGGTCAGGATCCATGCCCAGGCACACTGGCTCCTCAGAACACAGCCCTAACTACTCTGCCACTTTGCTTCTTCCCTGGCACCCAGCTATGCTCTAAGATCTCTCCCACCATGTTTGTCAATCATTGGCAGGTCCAAGGTTACCCATGAAATCCCCTGCTGCATGCAGCCTTTCCCCCCGACTCCCACCTGACTTCCATCTCTTTCTCTTCCCTTAGGTTCAGCACCCTGGACACCCACACATTTTCCAGCTTTGCCTTTGGAAATTTTACAAAGGGTTCTAAGGCTTCTGCAGGAAATTCTCAAGTAAAGTTAGAATATATATGAAATTATTGAATTTTTTAAAATTTAAGTTTACAGGAAGATAATACTTGCTGGGAGACATTATTTCTGAATCTTCTTCCTGCTGTTCTTTAATCTCTAATTCTCCTCCTCACACTCAGGGGGTAGGGGGCATGTTCCTGAGGGCAATCAAATACAGTAATTAATAGAAGTGATACTGAAAACATATTAGGTTTGTTTTACTAAGACCCAGTAAAGAAGCATCTAGAAATTTGGCATAAATTAGATTATTACTTTAAATCTCCTTCAGCCGCATGTTGCCATATTGCTACTTAATGGATCTATAGTTATCCACTGAATTAAAACCCCTGTGGCCTCCACACTGAACCATCTGCATCTCTTTTTCAAGATGGAAGAGCTTATTTTCCCAGCTCTGGGAATGTGCTGGCTGATAGTCCTCAAGGCCTCAACTCTATCCAGGAATTTCTTTCATTTGAAGTGTATGACCTCTTCTTACAGGGAAGATTGCATGCAGTTACTGGTTGAAATGGGGGTACAAAGAGCTGACCCCACAACCACCACATTTCAGGATAACTCTGAAGGGCCATCCCAGCTTCAAGGCTCCCTGCAGGTTGAACTGAGCCCTGTGCTGGGATTGCACTTCAGTGCATCTTCTTCTTCAGCCTAGTCTCGCTTCCTTCCCTTTCCCCACAGGTCTTAATCCCAGAAGAATGCCCTACTCCTAACCAACCTCTTTGAAAGCTGAATTCCATCTTAGAATCTGCTTCCTAGGTGTGTTTGTCAGCTTTCCATCATTATAACAAATACATGAGAAAACAAACTTATAAAGTGAAAAGGTTATTTTGGCTCACAGTTTTGGAGGTTCTAGTCCATGATTTCTAGACCACACTATTTCTGGGCCTGTGGTAAGAGGCAAAACAACATGACGGGAGCATATAGCAGAGTGAAACCACTCAGCTCATTATGAGTCAGGGAGAAAGAAAAGAGGAAGAGGCTGTGGGCTATCCCCTTTGAGGGGACACTCCCAATGACCTAAAACTTCTCACGTAGCCCCACTTCCTGAAGGCTCTACCACCTCTCAGAAGTGCCACTCTGAAGACCAAGCCTTCACCACATGGACCTTTGGGGTAGGCTTGGGGGGAACTTAAGATCCAAACTATAGTACCAGGAAACTACAACAATGACTGAAAAAATTAAAAACTGAAGACTGGTGATGAATACTTATGAACATGCAATGAATTCTTAAATATTGGAATTAGAGAAATCTAAAGGAACTATGAAACATACTTTCGGGCTTAAAGTTTAATTTTAAAAGCAGAAGTAAGAGGAAAACATCATATATATATCACCCACTCAAGACTAAAAATACTTAATACAGTGTGACCCATAGTTCAATCCCATTTTTCTTTTGACCTCCCCTATAACAGTTAATGTACAAATGAAAAAGAAAAACAAAAAAAAACAAAAAAACAAAGACACCAGCCTGTATCCACTTCTCAATAAATGTAGTTCTTTCTTCTCAGGAAAAACTATTTTTCTAGAGTACAGAAATGTCTGTCAACCAAGGTTTGAAATGTGAAGCATTAAAGTCATTCTCTGAAAATAAAGGTAATGATATAAAATGAAATGTAATCACATTTAAGTACTGTATTAGTACTTAAGTACTAATATATTAAGTACTGATATCTCCACATCTCCACAGAGAATGAGGAATAGACATTCAGTTTGACAAGATATCAAATACAAGCATTTCTGTTAAATTCTCTATCCAAGGAACCTGTTCCTTTAACTCTTCCTTCCAACTTTTGATTATAAAAGCTGGCAAACTTGCATCTAAATTGGTCTCTTTGGAAAATGCCTTCCTGGTGAGAGAAAGCAGCTGTTCTTTCTGCACAGTGCCGTGTCAGACTTCAGAGGTGCTTTACTCTGGGCCTCAGTCTTGAGCACTCAGAATAAGCCAGGATATATATTACCTGAATTTTCACTATTCTCTTAGGGTCTCTTCTGGTCTTGAAGGATTGTATCCTCAAACAGTTCTCTAGGAAAAATATATGCTTATATCAACTCTACCATTTTGCTTTAAGTAGAGTGCTCTGACTGGGTCTGGGTGGGGTAGAATGGGTGCTGAGGAGGAAAAAACCAAGGCCCCTGAGACATGTCTTAGTTTGAATAATACTAGGTATGGCTGCCACATGGGTTTTCCTAATACTAAACAGTTCTATGATTCTCCACCACCAACTGGGTGTCCAAAGATTTGATCCAATTCTGATATTTACTACCCAGAGCTAGTATGGAACCCACAAGTTAAGGGCTTAGTTCCACAAGATTGCCTTCACTTCAGGTGCCAGAAGCAAACAGATGTAGCAAAGAGGGTGTCCATAAACACTTTATTTATGATTATGAGTTTGCTCTAAGGGCTACAGCTCAGGTACACCAGATGGAAGAGATGCATAGGGCAAGGGTGAGGACCTGCCAGTCTCTCTCTA
Organism: Geosciurus inauris; assembly: GCA_004024805.1. Classification (NCBI taxonomy): domain Eukaryota; kingdom Metazoa; phylum Chordata; class Mammalia; order Rodentia; family Sciuridae; genus Geosciurus; species Geosciurus inauris. The sequence goes on along the minus strand of PVHX01003872.1, from coordinate 31,723 downwards.
GGTATGTCACCCTTCCAGCACCTCTAGGCCTTCACCACCCTGCAAACACCCAGAACAGAGATTTTTGTGGGGTTTCATTATGTAGGCATGATTGATTACATCATTAGCTATGACTGAACTTAATTGCTTCTTAGCATATAAAAGATGCATATAAAAGACAGCAAAATCCAAGTGTTTTAAGAGCTCTGGGCCAGGAACTCAGGACAAAGACAAATATATACTTTTTATTATACCACAACTCTTAGCAACAAACATCATGTAAAATTGATTTCTGAGCATCCATTCCACTGACTGTGGTCTCCTGCAGCATTGCTTCCCTGGGGGGATGCTGTTCATGTATTCCAGCAAACAGGCCACCATTGGAAACATCCAGGTTGAGGTAAGAAGAGAGACAGGGACCCTCATGTTACTCAAATATTTAGAGTTTGACAGAAACAGTTGTTTTTTTGCACACATGAGATGATGTTTCTGAGCAAAAGTTGCCCTTTATTAAAAGGTGAACTCTGTTCTTTCTTAAAAGGAAACTCCATGCACAGCAGAGCTCAGTCATGGTCAAGCGAGGGTGGCTATGCTAGTGACAGTGATGATTTAAGAAGGGTCTGTTTTCCTACTAGACAATGTGCCGCCTGAACCAATTCCCTGCACAAATGCTTCCTCCACTACATCTTCTCTTTAATTTCCAATTTTCTTGTTCTCTGTAAAATGCTTTCTATAATAATATTATTTCTTTAAAATTTAATAGTAAAAGATTTCTACATCTCCCCGATATGACTGTTTGGTCTCATATTAATATAAAAAGTCTTTTCTGTAATATTTAAAGTTTTATTAACACAAAAATTAGAGTGATGAAAAGATAAGTTTATTCTCAGAAAAGTGTGAAGTTCCCTGTGGTCTAGTAGAGTTGTACAAAAGTCCTTTCACTCTCCTAAGCCTTGAGTGTTATTTCTGTTAGAGTGGGGAGAACAATATTGATTATTGCTGGCGTGAGGATGTTCATAATTGTGTAAAGTACAATGAAACCAAATATGTCTAGTTCTCCCTCTTATGAAACTTCTATTAGATGGGTCACCAGTCATTCATGACATCAGTTCTTAAGTAATCTAGTATCATATTATCCTTTCTCCTTTGAAATGTGTGTTTTTCCCCAGTCTAGGAAGAAATCCAATAAATCATTAGCTTTAGAAAAGGTGATATATTAAGAAGAGATAGAAAACATGATAGAGAAACTTATATGTAAGAATGCTGGATGGAATTACTATTTGAGTTCTTAACCTGAGGGTATTAAAAAAATTTTCCCCATGTCTCTTGCTCTGTGTTTTAAGGTTTTCAAAAGGCAACTGAGTTAAATCCATCAATATCATGAAACTCACAGTTGTTCCAACTCCTGCTTCCCAGTCACAATACAAGAATAAGCAAACCTGCCGGGCGCGGTGGCTCAAGCCTGTAATCCCAGCACTTAGGGAGGCTGAGACAGGAGGATCGCGAGTTCAAAGCCAGCCTCAGCAACGGCGAGGTGCTAAGCAACTCAGTGAGACCCTGTCTCTACATAAAACACAAAATAGGGCTGGGAATGTGGCTCAGTGGTCGAGTACCCCTGAGTTCAATCCCCGGTACCA